>RJVU01008096.1:945209-965404 GCA_003731715.1 Anabarilius grahami | reverse complement strand
GTCAGACCGATTATTTGATAATTTAGTGTAATAAGAAACAGCTTGGTTCCCAGAATGTTTTTTTATGGTTTGTTTTTGGTTGTCCAGGAAAATTTACATTAGACATTAGAACGTTATTCTGATGTTAATCTAACGTTCCTAGAAGGTTATTTTTTTGGTTTTGTATAACATTATTTTAACGTTCACATAAAGTTATTATAATGTTTCCAGCAGGGATGCAACGATACCAAGCTCATGTACTTGTACTTGTACTTGATGCACACATAGTTGTCAAAATGTCCATCGTGTGGAGTATCTCACGTAAGTACAGTCGGTTATGGGTTAAGTGGACGTAAACATTTCGGTGAAAACAGGATATCTGTCAGTATCCATGGATTTGGTCTTAAAGGGACAGTAGCCTATATTTGTCATTAATGTTAATAAAACAAAATATTTTAAATAAATGTATACATGGTAAATAAACCTACTGTATCTGAAAAACAAGTTTATTTAATTTGTATGTCTATAGTATTTGTTGTATTGTTTGTAATTTGTAAATTTCTTTTTATATAACAACAATTATATTGGTAATTATGCCCTTTGAAGGTTATTGGACACTGTGAATTTTTTGTTCTTTAAGTTGACAAGCACATAAAAATTATCACTTTTTTCATTAGAATAATAATAAAGAAGCTGTCCTACATTCATTAGTCTCACTGTGTTGTGTTTGGAAAACTGCAACATCAAAAAAAAAAAGAGAGAGAGAGAGAAATTAATAAATGTATAGGCATCGGTATCGGCGAGTACTAGAAAAAAGTATCGGTACTCGTACTCAGTCCTTAAAAACTGGTATCGGTGCATAGTTTCCAGAATAAGTTTTAGGTTCCTAGAACATTGTTTTTATGGTTTGTTTTTGGTTAGCCAGAAAAGTTTGTCTGTTTGTCAGCTGTTTTTCAGTCTCTATTATGTCCTTGATGGTGAAATGTGATTTCAAAATAAGATATACTTATAAAAATATAAAATAAGAAATACATTGTTTATGGCTTTTCACGTTAGTTTTAGGTTTCCAGTTTGTTATTTTTTATGTTTGGTTAACCAGGAAAGAGTTCTTAACGTTCCCAGAATGTTCGTTTTTGGTTCCTAGAACGTTAATGTAACGTTTCCACAACGTTAGTTTTTGGTTTGTATAACGTTATTCCAACTTTCTCATAAGGTTATTATAATGTTTCCAGAATGTTAGTTTTTGGTTCCTAGAACATTTTTCTAACGCTCCCAGAACGTTAGTTTTTGGTTTGTATAATGTTATACTAACGTTCCCATAACATTATTATACTGTTTCCAGAACATTAGTTTTAGGTTCCCAGAACTTAATTTTTTTTATGGTTGTTTCTGGTTAGCTAGAAATGTTTTCTTAACTTTCCTAGAACATTAGTGTTTGGTTTGTATATCATTATTCTATTATTCTCATAATGTTGTTATAACGTTTCCAGAACGTTAGTTTTTGGTTCCCATAACATTATTCTAACGTTATTCTAATGTTAATCTAACATTCCCAGAATGTTAGTCTTTGGTTTGTATAACATTATTCTAGCATTCTCATAACAGTATTATAACAGTCCCAGAACACTATTCTAACGTTAATCTAATGTTCCCAGAACGTTCGTTTTTTGTTTGTGTAACGTTATTTTAACGTTTCCATAACCTCTTTACTCCGATATCACCCCGCTGTACATCAGTAATCATCCAGCACACCCTTGACCCAGTATAGTATAAGCGGCATGGAAAATGGATCTGTATGGACACATATAATTAGTATTATAAAAAACATATCTTTTTTTTTTTCTATTTTTTAATTAATAAAAATTATCTGAGCACATCAACCTTGATATGTAAGATTAAATACATTTAAATTTGTCAATTACTATGTAATATTACGGGGTACCAGATTTTACATTTCTTCAGCACCAAATAACAATGACTTCAACACAATCTGTGGTTTTTAAAATATGAAATGTATTCACATAAAAATACATGTGTTTCTTTATTTTAGTAAATGTCTGAAACGTTTTAATTGGAAAGATAGTTTACATGGTTATAAAAATAAATAAGGTTTAGGGAACGTTCTCTGTAGGTTATTTTTAGGTTATTTTAAAACATTCTGTATAAGTTATTTTTAGGTTATTTTAAAAATAACCACCCTGCAATGTTTTGGAAAAGTTATTTCATAGTTGCAAAATAATCATCTAAAAATAGCCAATAGGGAATGTTCTGTATGTTATTTTTAGGTTATTTTAAAAAGTAACCACCCTGCAACGTTCTGGGAATGTTATTTTATGGTTGCAAAATAATAACCTAAAAATAACCATCAGGGAAAGTTGAAGCATGCGAAATTGCATAATTATTGTAATTTATGTCACGCAGTTAAATGATCAAGTCGGGGGTTTATAAATAAGCATCTACAGTGGCACAAGTACCTCTAACCCTGGTAGGCGGAAATGTCTATTCTAACCTTTTAACCTGATGCCGCTTCTCTGTTTGCGATCAGAATTCTTTTAAGACGCTAAACTCCTGGAAATTTTTTAGTCCAATGATCCAGTAAGCGAATGCATTCAATCAGTCCAAACAGTGCTCATGTAAAGAAAACCAGGCTTATTTCGTCAGATATGGCAGATAAAACAGTGACTCATAGCCAGTTTTCAGTGAATTATTCATTCCAGTGTGTGTTTAGCTTAAAAACACAAGCTCTGTCTTCATTGTTTCTGAAGAGCGCAAGCCTTCACGCATTGTGTTGTGTGAATTACAGACTGAACGGAACGTCAAAACAACCCATCGTTGTATGGCCAGATGATACGCAAACTACATTTCTCGGCTGGATAAAGCAAACCAGCTTCTCGCTAGTAAAGTTTTGATGGATGCGAATCAGTGACATACAGGAGTCGTACAGTATAAGCACGCGTGAGTCCGTTGTTATTATTTTGATGCACAAACAAACCGTGTATGCGTTCTCGATGCACTGATCGCACATTGTATTTATGCACAAACACATTTCATGTTGTTTCCACGCACACTCAGGAAAATGCTTTTATCTGTCATGCATGTTGCTGTGTTTAGTAATTCTGCATGGATCCGTGTACCGCATATAATGCAGTCAGGTCAAGGTGGCATCTCTATGTGGTCCTGTTCAGTATGGCAACTTGACGTGTAAAGCTCTTTGCTGTTGCACTGTACATATAATGTACACTGAATTCTGAAAAGTTTTGTTCTGTAATATGTTTTTTTTTTTTTTCCGTGTGTGCTTTGGTGTGCATAAATTCCTGAACTATATGGACTCCTTATATCATTTGATTATTAGGTGTCCTTTTGGAGTCTCCAAGTGTCATTTTTTGGAAAGACAGTTTTGAGAGAATCGAATTAATCGTGATTAATCGCTCATAAGGGTGTGATTAATCGTGATTTTATTTCAGAATTAAAATACTAATCAATTGAAAATATAATTTAATACTTTTGTTTTAGAATCTTAGTGTGAATGTTTTGGTGGGTAACACTTTNTTTTTTTTTTTTTTCCGTGTGTGCTTTGGTGTGCATAAATTCCTGAACTATATGGACTCCTTATATCATTTGATTATTAGGTGTCCTTTTGGAGTCTCCAAGTGTCATTTTTTGGAAAGACAGTTTTGAGAGAATCGAATTAATCGTGATTAATCACTCATAAGGGTGTGATTAATCGTGATTTTATTTCAGAATTAAAATACTAATCAATTGAAAATATAATTTAATACTTTTTTTTTAGAATCTTAGTGTGAATGTTTTGGTGGGTAACACTTTATTTTACAGTGCCGTAGTTACACGTTACTACATGTACTTATTATAGTAATAACAGTAAATTATGCATAACCCTAAACCAAACCGTAATCCTAACTGTAACTCTATAGTAAGTACATGTAGT
This sequence comes from Anabarilius grahami, assembly GCA_003731715.1. Lineage (NCBI taxonomy): Eukaryota > Metazoa > Chordata > Actinopteri > Cypriniformes > Xenocyprididae > Anabarilius > Anabarilius grahami. The sequence continues at coordinate 961,479 of RJVU01008096.1, read as the reverse complement.
TAATTAATAGTACTCAGTACTTATTTGAGTAATTACAATGTAACTACGGCACTGTAAAATAAAGTGTAACCTTTTGGTGCAAAACAGTTCATAAATCTACATGTTTAATGAAGCAAAATGGTTTATGGTTGTTAACATGTTGTTATGACTGAAGTTATTTTCCTTTGATTTTGAAAAGGCATATTGTTAACTAAAGCTTGAATGTTTAGACTGAGTCTTCATGGCTTTTTTTGACATGTGCCAATATGAACACCTGCTTCAAACGCACTGTTGTTGTTACCATGGTACCACTTCTCACATCACCTAGTTGTAATGGTTTAAACAACAAGATCAAGGCTGTCTCAGCTGTTACTGTCACTGTTGCTAGGCAACTTTGGAATCAGAGTTCAAGGATACAAAAGAATAAAGCTTGTTGATGTCCTCTGCTCAGTCTCCATACACACTCAGATCACACTCAGGTCAGTGAAAAGTGATGAGAATATATATAGATACACTTCATTGACATGACTCATATCTTAATATTTTTGTTTAAAAGCCCCTTTTTTACTGCTAAGGTATTTGATAATCATTCTGACATATGTTCAAATTTGAGGTTGTTCTAAAATATGGTTGTTACAGAAATGTAAATAAATGTGTCAAAATATGTGTGTGTCAAAATAAGTTTCTTGTAGAATTTTTATAGTGGTGTTTGTTTTCAGGCTAGGTGTAGATTTGTTAAGGACCAGTGAAGTTTAGATGTATTTCCCCCCTGAAATCTAAAACACACTCATATTCACCAGTTTATTTAGCAGTCACCATCCCCCATCTATGCAGTTCATCACAGAAAACTATTTTGGAGTTTAATGAGACTTCTGGAGTGCTTAAATAATGTATGTTTCAACAGTGCCCCCTAGCGGTATAAAATATGTATTGAAGACAAGATCTTTTATTTCTGCCCATTTGACAATGAGAAGTTGCATTATTCATTAACAGTTGCTATGCGTTGTGTATGATTTGCATATAAGTTCTCACATATTGATGCAATTTCATCAAGCATTTAGTTATTCTAATTACCTTGAGAATGCATATTGACATATGTTCCTATAATACATTCATTCTTATGCTAAAGTTTTGTAAACATCGATGGGTGTCATTTTAACTATGAACCAGCACATTTGTCCTAATCCCTCATTTTTTGAATACTAACCTCACTCAACAAAGCACAAAAAGATTTTGAGATGTCTAAAAATATTGTTGCATTCTTCAGATGTGCCATTTGATGTCAGCAGAGACCTCTGAGGACTGACTGTTTCTTTTGACTGTCGAGCTGCAGCGTCTCCGGCAGAGGTGAGCAAAGACTGTCTGTTAACCTGGTGCAACTAATCCTAACAAGAAATAAAATATGGTGAGTAAATACAGTAACTGTGACAGTATCTGTCTCCTAGGAAGCTGATTGGGATATTTTCCTGGATTCACCGTTTATAAGAACTATGATTATTGTTGATTTATAGTTAAAATAAACAGTTTTGACATTCCCAAATATCATGACCCAGAACAAGAAAAGGCCATGATGCAAAAAGGTTGTGCCTCACAGAAACTTTCTTTTAATGTATAGTGACACCAATTCCTGACTTTACCCTTGTATTATGTTTGAATTCTGGCTATGACTTCTATGTTGTGGGTCATTGACCCTAATTGGATTCAGTACAACACACGAAAAATCACACCTTGAAAAAAAAATTAGGTGAGAACAGTAATAATACTTTCCACACATTGCAACAAAAATAAACATGAGGAAAAAATGATTTTTAAAACTGTATTTAACAATTATTTTTTTTAACCATTTGTTTTAAACAAAAATATTAATATTATAAACAGTATTGTAACTATAATTTTTTTTTTCAAATTTAAATTAGAATTTTTTTTATTGTTTTATTTTTGTGTCCTTTCCTGAAGCTCAAACAGTAGAGCATGGCACTAGCAATGACAAAATTATGATTTCGATTCCCAGCTAAATTAACATTCTTGAACTGATAATGTACACCTTCAACGCAGTGTACATTTCTTTAGATAAAGGTGTCTTCCAAATGCATAAATGTAAATTTAAATACCCTCAGAAAGTAGTTGAGAAACTAACATAAAAAATACATCAATTATTATAATTATTATTATTATAATTTTTTTTTTGGGCAGCTGCGGTTAACCATGAAATTGCGGGTCAAATTGACCAGAGAACATCAAAATCGTCAGAAATTTCGTACACGCATTCCACAACACCCCAGAGTGTCAAAACTTTGCAGGCATGTTCATGACCCTAAATGAGAAATTCACAAAAAACAAACAAACAAAAAAAAAATCATAAGGGGAATCGTTTACCCTAAAATTAAAGTAAATGGGAGCTGGCATCTTCCACCTTCAAAGAGGATGCAAAAGTGCCATAAAAACAATCCATGTGACTTGTGCACTATATTCCAAGCCTTCTGAAGCTAATGTATATGATAATGTAGTGAGCTGTTTGTATGGATTCCTTTTATGGTGCTTTTGCATCCTTTTTTAAGCTTGAAAACAGTCCACATACATTGTAATTGCATTGAAAAGTGTTTCCATCCACTTTCTTAAAATTCTCATTTTGTGTCCAACAGAAGAAAGAAGGTCATACAGGTTTTGGAGCAACATGAGGGTGAGTAACATTTGTCATGTTTGGTGGAACTATCCCTATAAAAATGTTCTTGCATCAAAAAGATACAAATGCAAGCATACAACTAATCTGATCATCCTTTTTGGGTAACACTTTATTTCGATGGTCCACTTTAGACATTCTGATATAACTATAAGTAACTTTGCAACAATAAGTCAACTAACTCTCATTAGAGTATTAGTAGTCCACTTAATATCTGCTAACACTTTATTTTGATGGTCCCCTAACAGACATTCTACTGACCATAAGTTATACTTTGCAACTATATCATCTTATTCTACTGACCCGAATCCTAACACCACCCCAACTGAACAGTCTACTAAAACTCTAATGAGAGTTAGCTGACATGTAGTTGCAAAGTTACTTAAAGTTAGTAGAATGTGTAAAGTGGACCACTGAAATAAAGTGTAACCCATTTTGAATGATCCCTATATGTCTTCACTTTCTCCTTCCCACCTCATTTTCATGGCACATAGGATGGATCCTCAAAGCTGACTTTCAAGTAACCCTTTCATACTTTTGACAGCTTTTCTTGTTTCATATATAATGGATCTTGAAGTTGTATCTCAATAACCATCCATATTTTCATATAGTAGGAAGGTCTGTCCACCAGACCTACAAGTTTTGAACTTTTTTTAAAAGTAGGAACAGTCCTGGCACTTGTACAGTATAGCAAGCCGCATTGATTAAACTTTTGTCTCACAGTTTTGCTACATCAAACCTTAATGAATCTGGCATCTTTGCTGCTTTATTTTATAGATATATGCAGTAGCTGGATTCAGTGATTCTGGGATGTTAAATCAGCCAGAAAAAGATGCTTAATAGCTAATTTACTTTTACAGCCTGACATTGTGAAACAGTCTAAAACGAGATCAAAAGCCTCTGGAGTGAAGTTTAGCATCTAGTTATTAAATGTGTGGATATGAAACTAGAATAAAATAGCTTTCTCTAAAACTTGTGGGTACATGGGTTTTCTTTTTCTATTTCTCTGCATTCAGAATTAATTAGAGCATCTTTAAAATACACTGGATGTAAGAATGCAACATAAAACACACGCAATGTGGTGGGTGCTTTAAAAGATTAACCAAATTAATTAATTAATGAATCTGGAATGTTTTCCACTAAAAGAAAAATAATTCCTCCGAGGAAAGAAGCAGGTGTTTACATGACGATGCATGATCACTTTGGTGGCTTAACATAGCTCCATGAAGGACAAATGAGTACTCTGTGAGGAAAAAAGCAATTACAAAGCCCTGAAGGGCACTCCGCTGGGATGCGGCGAGTGCGCTAGCATTCTATTCAAGGACTGACTGATGTGTTCCACCGTCTCGTGTACCAAACGCAAAGAAAGACGCTGCAATTGGGGTTACTGCCGTGCCAAGATATGATCACCTTCACAAACCCCATTATTGATGCTGCCACTACGGCTAGAACAGGAGGGAAATGTGGAAACATTTTTGATGGACACTTGCGCTGTAATGGGAGTCCTTCAACTTCAACTGTTCATAAAAGGGGTTTCATGTCTTCATTGAGTCCACAATGTACTGTGGATTGTCAAACAATACTTTTTCGAAGTCAGTACAGATTTCTATGCGTTTATCATATTTTAAGTGAAATGATGCAAGTTTTTATTCAAAGTTTTTAGAAAATTAAGCAATCAGAATCGTGTATTCCAGCTCAGAATTCCAAGGGAAAATGTGAGATTTAGGCCACGTTCACACTGTCAGTTTTTGGGATTGACAACCGCATTTACTTCAGGTGTGAGTCTCGAAATGTCTCGTTCACACAGCAACATACAGTAGCATCTGGAACACTGTCTGTATGAACGTGCAGTGAGAGTCAAGCCCGTATTCTCTTACTAGTAACCATAACGACAGTCCAACGTAATATTAAAGATGGCGATGTCCATAAAATTGAAAAGTCTCATCACTTTTGACATGACAAGAGACCAATTGAACTGCGAGTTCATCCATTCATACTTCATTAACCAACAGCGGCATCAATGTAAAACACGCTAGCAGGAGTCTTTGCGACGTCTCGCGCATGACACGGCTATTGAATTTTGAAAAGAAACACAAAACTGACGGGAGCTGCTCCGGTGGAGAACAGTGACTGGATATAACACCTTAAGATGATGCACAGCTCGTATCTCTGTCGCTGTAACTCACCGAAAGCGAAACCACACACAAAACACCTTAGAAGAGCGGCTCTCTCACACTGAATGACGTGATAGACAACTAGTTGTCCAGTCCGATTCCGTTCACACATGAATGTCTGACAATGTGGTTGTGAGTCCTGAAAATTTACAGGTGTGAGTTCGGTTATAGAATGCGGTTGTCACTCCCATAAATAACCGTACTGAGTGTGAACATAACCGTATTAAGGACTCAAATACAGGACTGACAACCATATTCTTGCTGCTGTGTGAACGTGGCCTTAAATTCGCAATTCTGAAAAAAAGTAAGAATTGTGAGGAAAAAAAGTCTCTTACCTTTTTGCCAATACTTCATTATATAACAATGCATATTTTATTGTTTTTGAAAGCATCATGGAAGTGTGTAATAGACCTTTATTTTTGTTTCCTGTCCTTGTTTTCAAATCTCAGGATAATCGCTAGTAAAGGATTGGTTCAGCCCATCAGAATTGTCATGATATCCTTTTCCAGAATGATTAGGTACATGGCATTTTTGTTCAAAACGACCAGGCAGCAGAACCAAGCACTCATGAGCAAATTTTAAATTGAGGTAGTTCTGTCAGGTCCTGCAGAAGCCATGCAACTGCATTTCAGACAAATGAGAATGCTAGTTTTCTCCAGACCTACTTGGCTTCCTCTGCTCATGTGACCTTTAACCCCCATGGTTACATGGATTGTTACGGTACATAGCTGTCATAGCTAAGTGAGAGCTGTTATCAAAAATGGCAGTTCCACAAACACAGCGAGTTCCAGAGGCAAACACATTTTTGAGGATATCACCCTGGGGTCTTCATTTCTCCACCAACTAAAATCACTTGTTCTTTTGTGGACCCTGACAGTATTCATAAACTCATGTCCAGAGTGGGCAGAGGAATCATTTTGGTGTCAGGTAGATTGACATCTTCAGAAACTGAAGCCTTTGTATTTTTTTCCCAGAGCCTTCCCAGGTGTAGAGGTCGTCATCTCAGCAGTGAAGAGATGATAAACAGATTTGACAGTGCGCACATCATGTGGCACACTGTGATAGTGTTTTTCATTATTTTATCATATTTGCAAGTAGCTGAGGAGAATTCTTTACACCCTTAAAGCCGCATGGGAAAAACTTTATTTCTTGCCATTTTTAATGTCCACAAAACTCTTGAGTGAGAATGAAATGAAAGCATGAAGTGCATATAAATAGGTGGTAAAAAAGTTCCCCCAGAGTGTGCACTGGCATTCCTTAAGAAGACTAATACAATTTAAACCACTGCACTATGGAAATAGTGTTTCTGTTCATTGCAAGTGTGTATGACTGGGTTTAATTTGCGACTATTATCGTCAAACTGCACTGTAAAAAATTATTTTCATGATTTGTTATCACAACATTTTTTCTTTTGTCAAATCAACTTCAGTAATTAATGTGGTTCAGATAACATAATATTTTGAGTTTCTGTTGATTAAACCAATCGCCTTCATTGTATTAACTCAAATTTTTTATTTCAATTAACTCAAAATTTTAAGGCAGCCAGGTAACTTACTTTAAGTTAAACCAACAATTCTTTTTTACAGTGTGTACGGTCTTAAGAAAAAGGGTTCTAAATGGTACCAAATCAGGGTTCTTCAGCTCGAACCCTTTTTGATAAAGAACCATGCTTATAAAGTGCTATATAGAACCTTAATGGTGTTATAAAGATTTTTAATATTAGCTTATTTGTATTATTATTATTATTATTATGTTTTATATTAATGATTAATATTATGCTTGTCACCCCTTCTCACCCCCTCACTCATCTGGTCTTATGATACCTTAGGGTTTTACATTAAAAAACTGACAGCAAGTTGTGTCAGTTAGGTACTTTTATATTTTATTGACATGGGAAATTGTAGCAAGAATGTCTTTGCTGAAACAACAGTTATTTGCTAAATACATTAGCAAATGGTAATTGACATTGAACATGAATAGATAAATAAAGTGTGTGGTGTTAGAGTATCTGTCGGGTTAGAAATACATACAGTAAGTGAGTTTAGAGTTGCAGTGCATCTCTTCGATTTGTTGAAGTACAGCAATTAAAGCGATAGTTCACCCAAAAATGAAAATTCTGTCATCTTTTACTCACCTTCAAGTTGTTCCAAGCCTGTATGAATTTCTTTCTTCTGCTGAACACAAAAGAAGATATTTTGAAGAAAATGGTTAACCAAACAGTTGATGGACCCCATTGAATTCCATAGTATGGGAGAAAAAACTACTACTATGGAAGTCAGTGGGTTCCATCAACTGTTTGGTGACAGACATTTTTCAAAATATCTTTTCTAATTTTCATTTTTGGGTGAACTATCCCTTTAAGTTAATAAAGGCCAAAAGTAGCCACTGTGAATGAACAGTAGGGATATATGGGAGCCCTTCACAATGTTAAAAGGAAAGTCATGGGTTTGCTTTAATGTTTTTGTGACTGGGCATGTTTATGCATAAATCCAAGTAATAATTAAAAGTAAAAATTCAATATCTCTGTCACTTACTTGCTTCGTGGAAAGGAGGAGAGAAGTATCTTTGGCTGAACAGAGCTGGTGACACTTACATGTTCTGTTAAAACACTGGGAAAAATTACAAATTGAAAGTTAATTTATAGACGCTTTAAGGGGAATATCAAGTCCATGTTGAGATTGTGTTATGACTCTGTGTAGTTGGATGGTTGAGCTCCAAAAAATCTGTAATAAAGTGGCTTTGAAAGCATGTTTTGACAGTTACAGATTTCAAAAACAAATAGGCGGGAATAAAGAACCCTACACTCTAACACAAAGATTCTTCAGGATGATATGGATCTAAATAGAACTGTTGCTGAGCTTCCGCTAAAGCCGGGGACACACCTAACGATTAGCTGAAACATTCTAAGACTGAACTGAACACACATACCGATTGTTTCCTTCGACTGGAGCCGATTTATATACTTACACATGGAATTTGAACACCGACTGTAATCGCAGACTGAACGCGACTGGACGCGTTTGAGCGCGATCAGTCATAAGTATCAATTTACATTCATAATCGGCCTTACAATCGTTAAATGTGTGCCCGGCTTTAGAAGCTAAAAATAATAGTCTATTACAATTAACTAGTGCTGTCAAACGATAAAAAAAATTAACTAGATTAATCACACATTTTTTGTTTGATTAATCATGATTAATCACAATTAAAAACATTTAAGTTTTTAATATATTTTATAATGTAATAATTTCACAGTTAATCTCCAAATTAAAGTAGAAACAACATAAAGACAGTAAAAAATATTTAGTAAACTTGTTTAATGGCATCTTTTTATGAATAAAGGCCAGTATCACTGATACTAATACAGCTACTGATGTCTCAATGAAATGGATTTTTCCCCCCAATTTTAAACATGAATTACTGCCATTCAACATTACAGTGTAATTGAAAGCTATCAATTTTTTTTTTTACATTAGGCTTCAAAAAATATAACCACTTTTAATTTAAGTGAACTTAAAACAATCCTCACATAAACCCATAATAAATGTCATATTTACGTGGCCCTTCCTACCTTTCTAACAGATAAGAAAAATGCAGAAATTGAATAAAGTTACCAAATAGTCTGCACTGCATGATTTATAGCCTAAATGAAATATAGATTAATCATTATCAAAGCTACAAAAGTTCTTTAGTCAAGAGCAGTGAGTAATTTTCTCTGTTACCTTTGTTCTTTGGTGATCTGTCAATGAAATTGGTTGCTGCACATGACGCGGATCTCACACGTGTCCCACTTTCTCACAACTCTATACTTTCGTTTAAGACTTTATTTAACTCATTCAAGGCTGCTCTAATGAGGATACTCGACAAAACGGACATCTTTGACATTGTTGTGTGTGTTATTCGTTCAAGCACGACAGAGAACTCGATTCTGGCGCGCCGTCCATCCGCACGATATTGGCGTCTTTCTCTGTGCGCCGTGTGTGACAGGACATTCACAGACAGCGCGCTCTCTTTTTCTCTTTTGACGCGCTTAAATGGTTTAAAGGCACAATCTGTATTTTCCGCCGCTAGAGGTCGCTAACCTCTTCAAAACAATAACAAAGGCGTAGCGTAGATTGATGACGCAGTGAATGAGCGTTGAATTATGGAACTTGTTGTCATGCCGATGGATCTAATAATGTTTATGGGGAAATTATGTTTATGGATGAGTGATTGCATTCATGTTTTTTAACATGACTGTGGTAGAAGCAGGGCGTGGCCGAGAATCGCGGGTGCGATTGCTAATGAGAGACAGGTATCAGTGCAACAAGCGAGTCCCGGGGAATATAAAGGAACGAGGACATTTCATTCTACCCAACTACCCACAAGTGCTGTAATACTACTCGTACACGTCAGTTTATTGGACAAATTAAAATTGTGAGTTAATGCACCGCTGTTTCACTTGGTCTAACGTTACACTATCATACTAAACTGCATTTAAATGTGTTGAAAGTTCTAACTATGTATTAGTTTGTTGGCTGTATGAGACTGAAGCCCTGGGTATACTTCGGCCGTTCGCACCGCGCTGTTGCATGCGCACCGTCTGCACGGTCTCGAAATTTGGGCTAATTTTCATCATGCGGAGGGCTCAGCCCAAATTTCGAGACCGCGCGGACGGTGGGCGTGCAACAGCGCATGCGCAAGCAGGACAGAAGAGTCCACTAGGTGGCAATACGCATAGTACTGAGCACAATATGCAGTCGTCGAATAAGAGTGTGTAAAGAGCGATTCAAAAACAAGACGAGTAAACTCAGAAGCATGCCTTCTCCATCGTTTTTGATTCCTGTTCTCTTGGTGTATCTTCTGAACTATGTTGTCCAGAACTATTACTATTAATAGTTGTTAATAGACTATTAATAGTCTACACTATTTTTCTTCTCCGATCCTGCCCAGCGAATGTCCCGTTGATGACACGATGGCTGCTGTCTTGCTGCCTCGCTGCCTTATAAGAGAATGACTTGTAAGGCAGTGTTCGTGGATGAAGGCACCTCTTGAAACTGATTTCGGACAGACTTCTGAGGCAGCGTAACGGTTTAATGATCTACAGCAAAATAGCGCGAGCTTTGGTGAGAACTAAACAAATAATTAATTACTACAGTAGTAATTTCTCGATAGAAATGATATCAAAATTGAAATATGTTGGTCAAAATCGTACATTTATACACAAACTGAGCAGCAAACGCAACTTTCGGACGCCATCTTTATTTTTCTAGCTCAACATCACAGAATGGAAAGCACAGGATTGTGGGATATCAAAGGCAGCTAAGGATACATCTATGCTTCCTTCAAAAATCGATCTGAGGAAGGTATCTCATGAGAAAGGAAGTGAAGCTATCATTGGATTCGGACGTGCCTTGATGCCTTCCTACCTGGAAATGTGTCCTCAGAAGGCAGCATTTTCCGGTTTTCGGACGCAGCCGATGTCTGGTAAAGAGTATAGGAAAAAAATAGTACTGCGCATGTGTCGAACTCGGTCATCCGCGCGCATCCGTGGTTTAGTATACTTTGAAAGATAAGCGGACGCGTCCAAGCAGAAAGTGAAGTATACCCGGGGCTGAACAGTAAGCTAGATCAACATTAGAATATCATACTGATGATGTTCTAACATTTCATCGTGTTGAGCTATATAACATTGATTCGTGTTATGTACATTTGCTTACCTGTCTAATAACGTGCAAGAGCGGCGTCTCTGTCAAGTCGAATTGTTGCAAAGCTCTCGCCACAAACTTGTAATTATAGTATTATTAATACTGAAATTCTCAGAGGTAATTTTCACTAAAATTGATGACTGACGTTCAAGATGGCGCCAGTTGCGCGGCTATTTTTTATTCTCACAGCCTGGAAGGGTGCTTGTCAAAATGTTGTGAAATAAAAATTAAACTGAGAATGCCAACTTGATTGAATTTACCATGATTCATACTGTACCTGTTGGAATGAATAAAGTTTACAAAGTGAAAAATGATCTTACCTCAAAAATGCTTACGGGTTGTCTTAACAATGCATCTTTTCTAATGCTGTAAAAAAAAAAAAAAAAAAAGCAACAGCAGGCAGATTTTACCTGATCTGACCCTTAAAAATGACTCCTGGTGTAACCTCATGCAGTCTATAGTTGATGCAGTCATATTAATATTTACAGTGCAAATTCTAGCTGTATTTATATTCAAAAGCTCTTGTATGCAAATTGATGTTCTTTCAGATGTTGGATGTTGAACCCTACAATTATTTTTTCCATGCAAATCTTTACAGTGTTAAAATGCAATGCATCTAAATCTTCTGCAAACACCTTTGCACTTCAATTCCATCTCTAAAACACAGCATTAATGGAAATTGAAAACCAAATGATTTAGAATAAATGAATAATGGCATTCAGTTCATGAGATGATGGTGATAAATGTAAAATCATCAGAGGCATGTCCAATTTTTACAGTGCTTTTCTTGATAAGGAGAGGTAGAATTTAGTCTCAGCCATTTATCAACTAATAATACCGAATTTCAATCGATTCTTCTGAATTTGATGAATAAATCATCCGTGTCACAGGTCTAAGAGAGTGTCTCTGTTCATCATTAAGAGCCTTATTTAAAGCCTGAATCCTGTGAGAACCCCATTTTATTTCAATGCAGTGTTGCATCGCTGTGGGTTTTTAATTTGTGTCTGCCGTTCAGAGATAAAAAAAAAAAAAGGCAATTGGGAGATGCAAGAGTTCCAGCGTATCCTTAGGAGACAGCATCACTTAATATTTGTCTTATGCCAATTATGTAAATTCATTTTTCATTTTTAGTTTGTGCAGCGTAATCTCTAGGTGAGAGAATCGAGACCGCCAGGGACTGCTGAACCCTGGGTGGTGCCAAACTTTATATTCATGTGAAATTAAAAATTGATCCCAAATTATTAAGCATCCTGTCTCATCTGAATTTGAGATGGTTGTTAAGATTACAAGGTCACTTTTCTTCAGTTTAACTGTTTTGCATTATAATTTGAGACAATCTTTCTTAAAGATTGTGGTTCTATAATAAAATGTCTGTACCTACTATATTTGTGTATATACTTTCTATATGGCAAAGATTTGTGCAACATCCCTGTGTATAAACAGATTGGTAACATCTGGTAACATACACTCTTGAAGTCAAGAGCTGACTTCTGAAATTCAAATCGTGCTACAGGATATGTTTCAACTCATCATTACGTTTCATTACAGGGAGGCATATTGCGAGCTGTTTGGAGCCTGTACATCCCGTGATGAGAATGATCTTGAAGGGCTTCGTGTATGACATGATCAGCTTTCAGTGGAGATTCAGATTGCTTCCTGGCCTGGGAACGACACCTTAATGGTCTTGAGGGATGAAGTTGGATTCATGTCATTTCCTGAGTGCGTATGGCAAACACGGTATTTTCTGATGAACAGATGTATCGAGATTGAGAATAAAATGGAAAAAGTTATTGAATATTTAGTAGTAGATGAAGCTGTTGTGTCCGAGGAACTGTAATAGAATTAGGCAGCATTTATCACCAATTCATTATGTCCTTATTATTCTGAAGGTTTCAAAGTACAAACAACAGAAATGAGATCCAAAATTGTTTCATATTCACTTCCATGAATGTATATGTTCTTTTGGGGGCTTATCATTCCAAAATTAGAGTCCACAAGTCAAAGAAGTCAAAGAGCTCAACCGGTCATGACATGAGCCAATATAAATTGCACATACAGTTTATACATTCAGTGGCATTTAAATAAAATTGTATTATTTTGTTTAATACAAAATGTTCCGTATTCTACTTACGGAAAAAGTGCAACTGACATGACGCCAGTTTACACTTTCTTCATAACTTGAAAACGGAAGGTGGTCTGGCGGAAGCTAGATATTTTACTTCATAACTTGTTAAAAAAAAAATTTTTTTTACACAAACACATCGTTTCGCTTCAGAAGCATATAACCATGGCTTTTTCATTTAAATTACAGTACAAACATCATATTTTCTTGCTTTATAGAGTTTAAAAGGTATTGCATTTGCAGCTGATGACCTTGCTGTTAGAAAACACCTTTTTCAGATTTTTTGATGTTTATATTTCTCTGTAATTTCATGTGGTATTTGTAAATTGTTTTCTTTTAAAGGTTCTTTGGAAGTGGATTATATGAATCCAAATTTGTCTAAATGGCACAGACAATGTTTTCAGTGTAGACTCTTGGTTTCTTATGCTTCCAATCCATAACTAACATCTCTCTACAACATTTTCTTGAAATTTCTAGTAAAAGTAGCAGCGCTTGAAAAATGCACATATATTTGGGCAATGAACTCATTTCAATGAGGGTAAATCAAACTGAAATATGAAGCCTGTAGATTATTCCATTCATTGAAATTGCTTTTAGTCTTCTGTAATAGAGCAGAATAATTTACTCAATGGAAGGTTTTATGAAAACACCCATGTATTATGCCGTCAGCAATCATTTGATCTCAGTAAGAGAAAATGTTTGCTAAATGCAAACACAATAGAACAGAATATTCCAGATGTACTGTAGAGATGCTGAAATGTCAGGCTGCTTGATGGTGGAGCACTTGATAGAAAACTACAGCTCTCAACTACATACTAAGGCTGTGAAATTAATATCTTGCCCATTCTTTATATAAGAGTTGTGTATGTACTGTATGTGTGCGGATTCTTTTCTTTTTAAATGTCATTGCCCATTGCTAATATTAATCTAATATTGATTTGTACACAGTATATACACACAAAACCATTTAGACTGTCATACAATGACTCACTGCAAGATACATTCCCTTCATTCTTATATATAGAATGCAATGAATAGAAATGGTTGTGAGTCACTGAATGACGTATGAAGTAATAAGCTATTCCAATCATCCATCTACTTTCACTGCTGCTGTAGGTTTCATACTACCTTGTGCAGATACCCTTTGTTGATTAATGTAGCCCAGAATCTACAGCCATCTACACCAAATAGATGGTTGAAAATTGCTGATCGGTGATGGGTCCAAGATATCATCAGCTGTGACCCATGATTATTCCTCGGGAACATAAGTCTACAATACAGCAATCACCACAGATGGTGTGCAAGATCAATGAAGATGTAGAAGTATAGCTGATTTGATGGGAATGAGATCTTGGCATCTGTCAAGGACAAAACTTGTGCTCTGGAGTTTTAATTAAGGAGGTCTAAAATATTAACAGAATAGAACTGGTGCAATAATGCATGAAGATGGCAGAATAGTCAGGGTTCCCACTCTTTTTCAGAGATCATTTTCCAGGACATTTCAAATTTAATTACGACAGGAATAAATGACATGGAATAAAGTAATATATTCCTCTTTCCAGAAGCCATAAAAAATTATCTTATGTAATCATATTGTTTTGACTAAATATTGACAGTATTCAGTCCTACTTCATTGTCTTTTCTTAATTTGGAAAGAACTTTCTATATCTTTTTTTTTTGACTGCCTTTGTAACTTCCACTTTGACGCTTCAAAAACGTCATAAAGAGATCGGAAAACTAATTAAACATGTAATTTATGTTCGCTGATCAATGTTTACATGCGAGTAAAAGCCTAAATTAAATCTTTTCATCATAAAAAACGATCGATTCTCTTCCGAAAATTTGGACTAAACTGCTTGATTCATATGGATTAGTTTTCCCGATCTCTTTATGAAGTTTTTGAAGTGTCAAAGTGGCAGTGTCAAAGTGGCAGTTACAAAGGCAGTCAATGGAAGCAAATCTGACAGTATTCTGTCATCAAAAAGATCTTAATTTGTGTTCTGAAGATGAACAGAAATCTTACGGGTGTGGAACGACATGAGGGTGAGTACTTAATGACAGAATTTTCATTTTGGGGTGAACTAACCCTTTAATATGAACTGGGAGTTCAAGCTTCAGGAAAACAAAGTTCCATAAATGTAATCCATATAACTGTTGCAGTATATTCCAAGTATTTAAGACTATTCACAAGTTTTGAATGGGATGACTTTTTTTAGTTTTAATGCAGACAAATAAAAGAATTAAATAATTATGTTCACAAAAAAAAAGAAATTCAACAGAACACAAATTCATTACAGAGTGCTAAGGAAATGTTGCAGAAAGCATTGAAGCAAACGAGCTAATCAAGTAGCAGGCATTATCACTGAGGTGAAGCCTAACACATGATGAGTAGTGCAGAGACAGAGACCCCTGTTGGTAAATGACTATGGATGTTTTAATGAATACTGTCTGACGCAAACTGAAATCCAATTGGTGTCTTGATTTTAGTGAGGAAATGAAGAAATACAAGATGCTACAAATGCCTTACTTTGGAAACTCGCCCAGTGTATCACTTTATAATTCTGGCCTGGTATCTATTACATTTAATTGAATTGCTTTTAATCATTACTCATTGATTTATCTCAAGTTGCTACACGTTTAGCTTCATCTCTATTTGAGATTTTTCTTTCTTGCTTGTTTTCTTGCTTTAAAAATAAATAAATAAATGGTTTCTGCTCCTTGAATACCTTATTAATGTGAACAGTTTCAACATGAAATGAAGTACAAAATGTGAGTGTCGGGATAATGAAAAAATGTTAAACTACATTACTTTTTCCATGTGAATAGGAAAATATAAAAAAAATTAAAATCTATACATGCATATAACAACAACAATAATAAAATGTATAAATAACAATTGGCAAAATTAGTATATAGATCTGTATCTGTATATATAGTGTGTATTTCTATACACACACACAAAAATACACTGTGTGTTTAATATGTGTATATTTGCATCCCTTTCCATCTTTCTTTTATAGAAATAACAACTAACATTCTAGCATCTTCTGTAAATTCATTTATTCAGAGTAATTAACATGGACCAGCTGTTGTAGAACCACTCCCAATTCATTATAAGAGGTTTAAAGACAGTTGTTGTCATCCTTGAAATAAGTATACTGCCAAACAATTCTGTTCAAGAATTGCACCGTGTCTCTATGGCATGGATTTTTTTTTACCCTCTGACTCGCTTCAGTAAGACTTCGATGATAAAATGGATGTGTAGGGAACTGTGAACAGACTTTTTCTCACTTGGTTAACCATGAACTATACGAGCACATCTCAGCATTTGTGGAATAATGGCTTGGTTTAAGCACCTAAATTTACATTTATTTCCTTGGCTGACACTTTTCCAATGAAACAGTTTTGTGAGCAAAATCGAGAATTTAGTTGAAGTGCTGGCATACACATTCTTATATATGTATTTTTTTTTTAGAAGTGATTGTTTCTATAAACATACCTGCAAACTAGTCGCTTTTTGGCGAAATTCGCTGTTTTGAATCAAAATATGTCAGGGTGGAGATCGGGGTAAAATTGCAAGCACAATAAATCTAATGATAATCAAAAATAGGCTACTTTCCAGACTGAC
>RJVU01008096.1:906105-940031 GCA_003731715.1 Anabarilius grahami | reverse complement strand
TTATGAGCCTAACATAGTGCATAACATCTTGAAAGTGCACTACACAGTATTCGTCTTTATATACAAACTAATGGAAGCACTTCATGTAGACATCTAACTTTGAAGTACTTACAATTATAATTGTTGAAGGTGAGTCACTTGGCACTTTGATATGTGCTTTGAAACATGTATTAGTTATTAATGTCCTCTCATTTTACAGCTGTAAAAGTCTTGTGACAGTATAGATTAAATACTGCCAAATTTGAGACAGAAAAAAACTGCCTTAAAATTAACTGGACCAGAACCTCAGTGACTGAGTCTTAAAAAACATCAACTACTGAACAACAGCTGTGAATCATTCTTAAAACTGAACTTTTTTTGTTGGGCTGCCATTTTGTCAGCTCTTGTATCCAAGGCCAAACCCCAATAATGCCCAACCAAGCAAAGAGCATATGGATTTCTAGGCAATAAAAGCTTATGTGGTGTGATGAGACAAGCCCATTGATTTTTAGGAGAGTGTTTTCAAACTTTTTGATACCATAACATTTATTTATTTATTTATTTTTTCAGCTTTTTATCCCTAAAAAAACTGGAAGCTTTACTTCAAGTGTGGTAATATCCCACTACACACAGTTCAAGATGTTTATGCTACCATTCCAAAAAAGACTGAAGTATTCCAAGAATGATTCAAAGGATGTATTTACTAGGTCCTTTTATCAAAATATTCCGCTGTGGTTTTGTTACTTGAGTAACAAAAACAAGAATTCTTGTACGTGTACCACTCTATATGTTGTTCTGTTGAAGAAATACAAAGAAATAGGGATTTTAAATGACTTTTTCTGGAGGTTACATAGTCCTGGCAGTAGGAGGTGCAAGTTACTGTATTTTTGGGGTATTATTGAATCATTGACTTGATTCATTTAAAAACGCTGATTCAGTCAAGTATGATGATTTGAGTCATTGAATTATTAGGTGTGTTCGATTTGAAGTGGCACTGCACAGACCTATCAGTGTATGACATCAAAGTACCATGTGTGCAATTAGAGAGCAGATGGCTCCGTATGCTTTTGAATCACTCTCACGGTAGTTTGATGTCATACACCGATCCGTCTGCGGAGCGCTACACACCTTGAGTAAATGGGTTTTTCACTCAAGTGATTTATTCAAAAGTACAGATTCATTCAGCAACAAAACAAGTGACTTCATTTAATTATTCGTTCAAGTGTGTCGTTCGAAAGCACTGATTGATTCAGGAACCCAATGATGTTTGTTGCTTACAGAGGTGTGGCATAGTTGGACTGTTTTTGTTGGCATAACAAAAGTTGGAGTAACTTGCAAATTGTGTCTAAGCTACGTTCACACTGCTAGCTTTAGGCTACATTCAGACTGTCAGTCCAAATTCGATTTTTGTGCATATCCGATTGAAATCTGATCAGATTTAGCAAAACTGAACGGCCAAAAATCACATGAAATGTGATTTTTATAAATACGTTTTGAGCTACATTCATACGTGGTTCGAAGTCCTATTCAAATCGCATTTCTGGAAATCAGTTTCAGTCTGACTGCTCTGATCTGATTTCACGTGGTTTATGTGACTTTCTCGCGCCACGTAAAACATAAACGTCAGACGTTGTTATAGGAAACATGCTGAAAGTCACTGCAGAAACAAGGTTGTGTTGTTGCAAAGTGCCGGATGAGCAGAATATCAATATATAACGGAGACATGTTATGAAACCTGCGGAATAAAGCCACTCATACCAACCTCCTACATTTCTGCCGTTGCCTCATCATAAAGCAGTTGTCCAGTGCGCGGCAGCTACACAATGTCATGTTGTAAATCAGACAACATCTGTATTGCAAACCCCTCCATGCTGCGGTTTTTGTTTTTGGCGTATGCCTACCAACGCAACGTCAATGCCATGGAAACCAATGCAGATATTCCAGAAAACAAAAGAGCGGCATGGGCACTCAAATTGGATCTGAACAGTTGCGATGCATAGTGTGGATGTCAATAATTTTAGATCAGATTTCAATCGGATACACAAATAATCAGATTTGGACTGACAGTCTGAACGTAGCCTTAGTGCTCAATTCTGATTTTTTGCTCAGATCTGATCATTTGGAATAGCTGTTCACATTGTTATTTTAAATGTGGCCAGTATCAGATTCCAATGTGAACAGATCCATGGTCTTGTACTGACCTGCATGCGCAAAAGAACGATAAAAAGACGTCACACAGCACGCTGTCATACGGAAGTAGACACGGAGGACATTAAAGTAACCTATCTGCTGCGGAATCCAGCGAATTTGTATGCTGGCAATATAAAAAACAAAGATGAGGATGCAAAAAAACAGAGCAGTGTTTTTTTAAACATTTATTATACAAGCCCTCATGTTTTGCTTGTACTGTATATAGAGATTTCACTGTAATACTTAGTTCTGACACATCACTGTCCTTCCACTGACTACCATTTGCAACTGTCTTGATAGTCGGGTATTCTGACTCCCATAATTGTAGAATTGTGATGAATGTTTATCTAGAGTGATGTAAAAGTTGCATGAATTCTGTTCAGAGTGAATGGTTCAGACTGAGGTTGCATTGCAAAACGTCAGACCTGTATCAGATTTAGGACCACATATGGAAGCGTCCCAAATCGGAATTGAAAAGATCAGATTCCATGTGGTTTGTGCTGTTTCGCACTGTAATGACAAAAACAGATCTGAGTCACATGAGCAAAAAAAAAAAATCAGATTTGGGCCACATTTACCTGCAGTCTGAACAAACCCTAAATTGTAAGTTGCACTATATTCTTTTTTATTAAACTGTTGTATCAATATCATACTTGCAGTTACAATGGTGCTGTTGGTTTGAATATCAACACGCTCTCTCTTGCTTGTGTGCCATTGCTTATATAGGCTATATTTTTTATGCATTTGTCTTGGTGTACATGTACTTAATGACTTTTCTACCAAGCAGTTAAATCCATCAAATGAAAATGAACAGTAGTTACACAGTTACATGTACATTGTCAGTGCTAAATGTATCAAGCAAACACACACAAAGCAAAAATACTGCATGTATGTCTCGTAAAGTGAATTTTTCTCATGTTTGTTTTGGTTTTGTTTTTTTCTTTAAGAAGCTTTGAGACTGTAGACTTTGAAAGTGCTGCTGGCATGTGCCCACCTTCACACAAAAGGTCAGATATCTCTCACAGCCATGTATACAGACATCTCTCATTTTAGTTTTTGCCATTTACTTGAGTTTGCTCTTTCGGTCGTCTATAGATATGATATTACAGGTTTCAGTCTGATTATACAATTATCAGAGGTGATCTGATGAATACTAATGGAAAAGAAGTGTCAAATAAGCTCTATAGTTTTGCTCGAGTTATCCACGTTGTAAATGTCACTATCTAAAATATTTAGATGACTATATTTACTAAAAAATGTTGCTAGAGTACATGGGAAGGCTTTCTAAAGAACCTCTCGTGTAAACAGAGAGTGAAATGCCTTTTCACTGGGGTAAACAACTGCAATCAAATGAAGTACACCAAGCAGTTTTTGGCAGAACACAGTGCAGGAAAATGCACATATTGTGTACAAGTAATTACTGGAGCAGTTAGCTGAGAATGCAAGCCAAATACTGAGTTTATACCTCAAATGCCAAACGACTCCAGAGCACAAAATCATGTATACAGATCACGTATACCGGCATAGCATAATATTAATAATATGCAGTACTGGTTATAGTGGGAAAAGTGGTGTTTTTTACTTATACAGTAATTAGCATTTTTATTACAAGACAACATATCATTCCTAGAGAAGAATCTTAACCTATTTAAATATGCCTAGCACAACATTTGCTTGCTTTCCAGAAAAAAATAAGCATCCTTAAAACCTTTTAAAAAAGGCTTATTTTTATATTAATGCAAGCAAATTATAATCTTATTCTATATTTATTCTATATATATAAAATCTTATTAGTTTGTGGAAAAGTTGCACTTGGGAAAATAAAGCACTAGCTAAGGAGATAAGTAACTGCAAATGCATTCACACACTTAATTATCTGTCTGAATGACAAAGGGCTCCATTCTCCCATTTAAAACAAGAAAGCATTTTCTATATTGTCATCCAATGTCTTAGCAGAACATCTCATGAAAATGCAGGGCCCATCGGCAACCTTCTGAGTAGCAAGTTTGGTCATGTGTTTTGACACTAACTGTGTAAGATGGATGCTGAAAATCCCCCAACTTCAGCAAACAAGCGAGCAGCTAAGTAGGATTTAATAAGGATTATATTGTAATGCCTCATCTAGCAAATATTAAAATAACCTTTTCAAATTTGAGACCATGCACAGTAAATAAGATTCTTCATGTTTATCTCAAGCAATTTGCTCTCTTCGGTAGGCTATATTGTGGCAGTTGAAATTAGAGATGGAAAAGGAAACGCTTGAATATTGCATTCTTTTTTGCAGCAAATTGAATTAGATTCCAGACTGAATGAGGGGGAAGGAATTGAGATTGTGGCAAAGTTTTGTTTCTCTGTGTTAAATACAGTAGTGTGATGGTGATTGCAGTCGTCTGAGAGACTCACACAGATACTTACAAGCAACTTAAATATCACAATCATTTTCACAGATGTGTTCAGTGCTTTGTGAAGGGCCAGACTATTGAACCAATCAGCAGTCTTCATACTGCATTTATTTCTCTGAGCACTTTGACAGTTTGTGTGATTACCTTGTCAAAATGAGAAAATCTGGCCTGGTGCCATCTGTCATGATGGTTAATGAGGTCTGATAAAGCATCATGGGATATTTGGCATATATTATCTTCTTTGAAGGCTTGAAACAATCCCAATATTAATGTCCACCAGCAGTGATTAGCAAAACCACTTTTACAAATATTGCTGCAGGGGAAAAATTTATTAGATTTTTCCCTTATGTCCTTAACACTGTTTGAGCTCAGAAAGAAAGCATTATCTGGTTTTAATACGATCAGAAAGAGCAGAAAGACTACCTTGGAAGTGTCTGTATTTTTTGAAAATGTACACTTTTCTGTCAGCTCATTAGGTAAACTACAACAGATCGATATCTTTAGAATTATACCACCTTTTATTTCATCTCACAAAAGTAATGTTGTAAACTAAAATTATTTGTCCTTAGATGTGATTTAAAGGGTCCATTAGATCACTTATTATTAAAGGAATAGTTTCACCTTCAACTACTTGACTCATAAACCATCTATATCAAACTAGCAAACCAGTTTCCAAATACATTCAGCTTATTTTTTTGGCTGCTCTCCACTGCATGAAGCATGTTTCTGCTCCTTATGTGATCTGTGCTGTGTAGATAGTTACATGCATATCATTTTTCCATTTCTTGCATTTTTTCCCCGAAATGCAACTGCTTGACCATATTTAACCTACAGTGAGTCCTCCACATACCATGCCATGTCTGACCCCCCATTACCTGCACTGGATTATCTAACCACACACCTCAGCCCAGCTGCTATCGCCAGCTGTCTAATTCATTTGTGTCGCCACATGAGACAGGCCTGCCTATATAGATAATAAATTTTGTCCATCCTCTCACTTCAGTTGTGGAACATGCTTCCAACTGATTTTAGAAAGGACTTACAGTATAGTGACATTTTGACTGGGACACCTTTCCTGAAAGATATCCCTGTCCATTCTACCTAAATAGCAATGTGAATTTTTTTGCACTTTTCTTTAACACTGTGCTATACATTATTTTATGTACAGCACAGGTTGCAAGATTAGGTCTTAAACTCAGATATACTGTACATTCACAATTCCCAAAATCTTTGAAGATTATTGTTATTATCAGTCGCTCTTATTTTACAGAAATTGTTCTTTGAAAGTTTACTGTGCTTTGGAATCATTCAGAAAGAGACAAAGTTCTAAGGTCATTTAAAATTTTTAGATTTAAAATTCTGCTTGATATCTGTGTCATATTGAGAACAAGTGAAGTAGATCCAGAGCAGTTAAGGCATAAGATTGGTTTTGCCATTCTGTATTTTTCAGCTATTTTCAAACTCTGGGTTACAGAGTGGAAATAAGTGGGTCACGCAAAGTTTGATAATGGTGGAGAGTTCATACTGTACTGTGTCAGAAATATGAAAATATAAGTTCTCAAGTTCAGTTAACTTGTATGAGCATGACTTATATGACGCACCACAAGTGTATCGCAGATCACATTTTTTCCTGCACCACGCAATGCACTCAAAAACAAATGTGTAGTCTAATTCGCAAACAGAATTACTATGTTAATGAATAGCTCAGATAAGCCGGTTCTTTAAATTAATTGTTCAAAAGACTCACAAACTCATACATATTTGGATTGAATCAGCTGAATCTGGCTGCTGAACCTACATACGACTTGCTTACTGAAGGCAAGTTCGATGTCAATGCTTCATTGCTCCAATAAAGGATTTGGTTGTTGTATTCTAAATATCCTCTTTTTTACTGCTCATTTTATAGAATAGAACAAGACTGGTAAGTAGGCATACACAATGTAATAATATGACAAGGAATATTTTAAAAAAGTCAACTAAAAGAATGTTTCTACTGTTTCACTCTTAAAAGTTTTTAATGGTTCTCGACTGTTGTGTTCGAAAAATAATGGAGCACTTGAAGTTTAAAGTGCCCCTATTATGCTTTTTCGAACACAACAAACTGGGCCATCTGACGAATCAGGGGTGATGTGCAATGTATATTATGAGACAATTAAAGTGTTTTTTGACCTTGGATGCATGTAAACCAATTGTAGGAGACCTCCAAAATAAAAGTAGGAACATTGTATATTGGATGAATCTGTGAATATTGCAAATCGATAGGGTAATCAACTCAGAGGCATTCCCTATGGGCAGTATTGGGATGTTGTTTAGTCTGCTTGAAGATCTCTATATAAAGAATGGAAGTTGACCACAAGTGAAGTGAACTGCAGTGAATGAGATTTAATCTTCACTTCAGATGAAAGCTTGTGTCCTTTTTTATGAGAGCTGTGACCTTTCCTAAGTATATAGCTAATGACATTGAGGCTCTTGTTGCAGTATCGGCATGTCAATTCGCCCCTGTCTGATTTCTTTCGCATAACCTTAGAAGCCTCATCAGACTAACAGGCAGAGCGGCTGGAATAATCACTATTCAAGTATTCAAGTCGTAGACTACACCAGAATATCTAATGGCAATTTGAAGAGGACGGTATAGATATTAGCTTGTGCCTTCAGACAAAACAGCTGCCTCAATTATAGAGACAAAGTTACAAGTATTGTATTGTAGGATTAAATAATTTAATAACAGAGCTAGAGTTCTGTAGCCTACACGTCATCATTGCACTTCGAAGCCCTAAGGTTGTTTGTTTAATTATTATAAACACATTCATTAGCATTTTGTCGGAACTGAGCTGAATTGCTTAATGAGTTTGGATGTGCCATTTGGCCACTGTATAGCACGTGTCCCACATACAGTATAATGTGTCAGTGAGTCTGAGGAAAACACCCCAGGAAGTCTTCCTGGAGTCTTTGTGTGTGTGTGTTTTTGTAAACGGAAAATGTATGAAGCACTCCATCGCTCCAAACACCCTCTGAAGTGTAATCACTTTATGTCATGATCCACTGTGAAGTTAATTTCCTTTCAAATTTGTGTCTGAATTTCCTTCCAATTGACTGTGTCAAACCTTTCCATATTTACGACAGCCAATAAAGATGTTAGATGCATTTCACTCCATCCAATTCTAAATGGTTTGATCGAATGTAACAGTTTTGGTCTGCATTACTTTTTGCATTAATGCTTTTTAAATCAGATCTTTACAAAGCGGACATTGATTTATGTATTGCAGTGTTTGGGAATATCAAAAACAGCTGTAAGGACTGATTTTTCTGGGATGTGTTGGATATATCAGGATTTCTAGCATTTCTTTCCCTCAAGATCCACTTTCCTGCAGAGTTTTTCTCCAACCCTTATCAAGCACACCTGAACAATGCTAATCAGTAGATGTATCCTTTGCTGCCTTTGACATCCCACAATCTAGTGCTTTCCATTCTGTTCCGTTCTGTGAAAGCTGAGCTAAAAGTTGTGGTTGGTGGTCAGTTTCTGTGTAAATGTATGTTTTTGACCAATGTTTTTTTAATGTTATTTATAGGAAGAAATTACTATCATAGTAATTACATTTTTGCTTATAGTTATCTCTAAAACTTGCTCTATTTTGCTGTAGATCATTAAACCATTACGCTGCCTCAGAAGTCTGTCTGAAATCAGTTTCGTGAGGTACCTTTGTGCGCAAACACTGCCTGCTAAGTTGCTACCTGATAAGGAAGCAAGGCAACAAGTCAGCTGCATACGTTTTCGGATGCAGCCCTGAAATATACAGGCAGTTTGATCAGGGTTGGGGCTAAACTCTGCAGGAAAGTGGATCTTGCCTTAATGGAATCCCATTAATAAGATTGAACATTTAGGTTGAAATAATTTTAACCCAATGAATCGCTTATCTGAGATATATTCATTAGAGTAGCTCTGAATGCCTCAGTGAGCTTTGCATAACATATTCTTCATTCCTTTTTGGATAAGTTTATGCACAAATATGCTGAATATTCCATACTGTCTCTGTCATTATCAAAACCCTAACGCTCAAAATAATTAATTGGTTTGAGTAGGACAAACTCAAATTAAACAAATTATTTCAATCAAATGAACTTTTATGAGTATTTAGTACTTTATTTTTCTTTTGAGTTCACAAAACTGACACATTTGAAGTAATCTGAATTGTTTCATTGTTTTGAGTTCTATGAACTAGTTTCTTTTATTTTAGACAAACTTAAATTTACCTGAAACTGGGCTATTTTCCAGCATGCTTCGAGTCCCGGCTCGCAGACCTGTCCTGATCCCATCACCTTCTCTCCCATTTCGCTTCCTGTCTGCTTACTGTCCTATCATAATTAAGCCAAACACTTAATTTCAACATTTATTTATACAGTCTGAATATGCTCAATCATATTAAGTTCAGTTTACTACAATGAAATTGAGTTCACGCAAATTTTTTCTGTGAAGTACAATGAATTTTATTATTTGAGTGAAACAAACTCATTTCACTGTTCGGTTTTACATAATTTTCATCTTTTCATTTTCACTAAGGTGTTTCGATGTCACTTTACTGTCACAATGACACTACATCTAATTTCAGAAAGTATAGGTCAATAAAAACGAATGGTGCACATAAACATGCTAGTCTCAGTACATGTCCACAGCATCTCATTGAACAATTCATTAAGTTACTTCCTGAAAGTTTAATGCTAGATTTTTGTGTATTACCTGTACTTTTGGTGAATATGTTTTTGGGAAACCAGGATATGATCAGTACATCACAACTAGAAAAATTGGTTCTAGCAACAGTGTCAACATGAGTCGTTTCCTGTTGTAGATTTTGGTGTGCAGATGGGATTGCCTCAGGCCTCATGCTTAATGTATACAGGTTGTTCTTTTTCACAGAAAACTAGAAATGACCTTACAAGATGTCAGTTGTGTTGCAATATTAAAGTGCATGAGTGAATCCGCTAATCCCTACCTGTGTACACTGTTCTCAAAAGTGCCTCTGTAATATCCCAGGTTTCAATATGTAGTGGAGACTCATATGGTCTGACCCATAGATCTAGAGTATAGGCAAAAAAGTAAAAAAAATAAATAAAAAAAATGTATATCAGTTGAGTTTAAAAGCCTGTTCACATCAAATGTGAAATAAAATGTGAAACGAATGGCAGAAAGGTTTATTCAAACCAAGACTGAAACAAATTGGGTGAGCTTTTTGGACTGCCACAAACAACTAACTGTGTGCATCCTTTAAACATATCTGTTTTCTTCACAAAAAGAAAAAAGAAAAAAAAGTGTATATATATATATATATATACTGCCCTCCAAAAGTTTGGAAACACCCCTGCAAAGTGTGGTTTTGGACGATATCAGCATAAATCCTCATCATTTTTTGGTGCAAATACATTACAGTAACTTGACATTATCATTGAAGACCCGCAATAATAATTTTCATTTTGATGACATAATAATGGCAATATATACATGTCAAAGTCAGACATGCCCCTTTGCCAGCTGTGATGCCTGGTTACTGGTTTAAACTTGGCCCAGGTTTGTAAAAGATCTTTGGGTCAGCACATCTTAATAGCTTCAACAATTGATTGCCAATTAAGTTTAGAATACAATGAACCAATTAGAACCCAGTTTAGGTCAGATAGCTGCTAATGGTGGATATTTTGATGAATCGAAAAAAGAAAAAAAAGAATTCTATGCATAAACTGTTTATATAATAAAATATGTTTTCGTAGTTTGTGTTGTCCCTTATCAGTGCAAAATTATCACACATTAAAAAGGATTCATGCCAATATTGTCCAAAACCCCACTTTTCTAGGGCGTTTCCAAACTTTTGGAGGGCAGTGTGTATTATAATAATATAATTGGGCAATGTCAATTATAAAAGACCAAGAAGTTGTGGTTGCAGTAGCCATTAACTACCATTGGAAGAAGTAATTTAAAGTTGTGTTTACTGTAAATTGAAGACCACTAAAGGATATTGTTTATATGTAACCTGCTGTACCAACAGAAAGTTTAACAACTGAGACTCTTTTGTTGTTTTCTAGTTCACTGTAAAGAAGATTCACCACACTGTCATCATATCTCATGCAAAACATTATAAATTTGCCATGACATCAGCATAATTCTCCCATGTACCTTTGCAAATAAATAGACGAAATATGGTTTGATTCTTGCCAACATTAATATTTAGAAGAATATGAAAATAAAATTAAATGTTTAAGCTTAGAGATATTCATATTTACATTTGTGCATACATAACAGGATAAGATTTGCATTTTAATATGCAACCGAAGCTGCAGTCAAAGCTTAATTAACATTAGTTTAATTACCGGTAAGTGAAATTATGCTTTCCAATTTGTGTTTGTACATTGCATTTTGAAATTGTTTTGTCCCATTACCATTTAGGTCACGAAAGAGTGATTGTCAAACTGCGTGTGTGTGTTCCAATAGGTCGCTGTCTGTTAACTGAGATAAGACTGGGCAATGTATTCTTTTTTTGATCTCTTTACTTCCAGAAACTCTGAGATGAAAATAGTTATTAGTGCAAGCAGAAAGTGTAAAGCATTGTTTAAGAATCAGTAGCATTCAAAAACAATGTCTGTGTGCACATTCTAAAATTTTGATGAATCATATTGAAAATGTGGCATATATTGAATTCACATACTGAAAAAGTGAAAATGTTAAATACCTGACAAAACTATTATTTTTAGCAAAAAAAACAACAAAAAACTAAAGTTGTTTTCTCAGCTACATGATTCACATTATTGCTCCATTGCAGTTTTATGAACAGTGGAAAGACATTTGGAGAGACCCAGATGGCATCCCTGGCCCTTCACATCTGTAATTGAGTGCTACTGGAAAACAGACATCATTGGGCCTCTGCTATGTTTTATATTCATTATTTTATATTCTAACGACTTTACTGTATTGGAATGCAAATTAAAGGTGCGGTAAGTAGATTTTGAACAACGCTGTTGGACATTGTTGATATTTGAAATCAACCCAAACAAACCCGCCCCTCTCGTCATTGCTCTGCCTCCAAAACTCACACTCCATTCCTAACCACCCTGCTCTGAGTCGGTCTCGAACCGCTGCCCAATCGCTGCTGGCATGCGAGGCGAATGCACTACCAATGATGCTAAACACCTTATTCTCTAGCGGTCGTCAGTGTGCAGTAGTTTAACTGCAAAACTCTCACTATCTGGCCACTGTTACACACACAATGCGAGTGGATGTCTGTTTATCACAGCTGACGCACAACAAAATGCTTCACGAAAAATAAAACGAATGACAAGGAAGCACAAAAAATGAACGTACAGTACACAAGAGTAAATACAAAGAGTTCGTTGTAAGTCGCAAACAGCACAGCAGCTCCAGACAATCAAAACCCAGTGTACTCACATGATAAGCGGGATCAAAGCAGCCTCTGTGTCCGTTTTCAGGCCTTCCCTCTTAGCTCTCTCCAGCGCTGGAAAGCTTTTCTAATATAAACGCGGGTCCTAAAGCGCTTGCCCAGTCATAAACCTTCATTGCAGTGATATTCTTTTGAGCTCTTTTGTATTGTGTCCCATCTCTCATTCTGCAGTTTTTTTTCTTATTATTTTCAAATCTCCCTCTTGCTCGTTCTCTCTCCTCGACCGTCATACGCCCTCTAATGCTGATTTGGTTATACGTTTGTTGTTGGTGTCGGCCCGACTAATTTCCAAACAGTGTAGTTGAAAAAATACATACCCCACCTTTAAGCGAAACTGATTGCATCGATTTGGAAATCTTATTAGAATTTGGTTGAAACCTGGGTGTTTTAGTAATCCTCAGTAATTTACAAAGAATTAATAGATTTCAAATGTGGCACAGATTAGAATTATTCTTTGACATTAAATTAGTAATGTAAGTGGTATAATGCACACTGCTGTCCAAAGTTTGGGGTCGGTAAGACTTTTCTGAAAGATGTTTTTGAAAGAAGTCTCTTATTCTCACCAAGCTGCTGCATTTACAGTACTTGTGCATAAACACAATAAAAACAGTAATATTGTGAAATATTACTTCAATTGAAAATAGCCGTTTTCTATTTTAATGTATTTTGAAATGTAATTTATTTCTGTGATGGCAAAGCTGAATTTTCAGCATCATTACTCCAGTCTTCAGTGTCACATGATCCTTTAGAAATCATTCCAAAATGCTGATTTGCTTCTCAAGAAACATCAAATCATCGATATTACTTTTAATATCGATAATTAAATGTTTCTTGAGCAGCAAATCAGTTGTGCTGCTTAATATTTTTGTGGAGACCGTGACACTTTTTTTTTTCAGGATTATTTGATGAATAGAAAGTTCAAAAGAACTAGTTCACATGAACAAACAATGCTCAATACATGTGCATTTAAAGAGATGAAAAAGAAACTTCTGTCTTAAATCATTTCTTTGCATCATTTACAAAACCAGTGTGGCCTGGTATTTTTCACACACAGCTACCAAATGGTTTCAGATAATATACTGCATATGTTTTATGGAAAAAAGCAGCGTCTCCTTTTTCAACATCTCCTTTTTCTTTTCACAGAAACAAGAAAGTCATTCAGGAACGTCATGAGTGTGAGTAAATGATGACAGATTTTTTTTGTTTTTTTTTGATAACTGGTAACCAGAGTGAATAATCCAATTAAGTGCTTATGATGATGATAGATTAAAAAAACCTATAGTACAAAATAGTACTGTATAGTATTAGACACGTGGAATAACAAAAGAGAAGCAAATTTCAAAAGTTATAACATTGGATTTGTGGATAACGCTTTTTACAGTACGTAATTACCTAAGATTTGAAAAGAATGCCCTTTCTGGTCTCTGTAGCAACTACAGCAATAATACATTATAGGAGACACACTGATGAGGAAATTTAAGTGTTATTAGGTATTCCATAAAGGCTGGAGGAGGACAGATGTATTGATGCATTGAAGCATTGAAATGGTGCATAAGCACCACTCAGTAATATTCACAATTATGTTCATAGAGAAGTGGCAGTGGCAGGAAAACGTCTGCCTAATATTAATGGAAATATATCTTATACTCCAATTCATTACAGCCTATGATGTTTGTCCAAGGTATTATGCATGATTTTGCTGAAAGTTTTCCCTTAATGATTTGTAGATTTATTCCCCTTGGCAATGTTTTTGATGTCATTGGCTGAACTGCATAAGGGCTCTGCGTTCAAAACATGACATTTACTTAAAAGTGAGTTTTTATCAATTTAACTACTTTGTCTGAAGTAGAGAAGTTATTCACATAATCATTAACACACATAGTGTTAATGATCTTTTTGGTATACGGATGTTTAGGCCCTGGAGTGAAGAAAAAAACATTGATTTTCTGCCACAGTACCTAACACATTTACTGCTTTAAATACATTAATGGACCATTTTCAACACGTTTATGACTAAACGAGACAATTACAATCCTTGAAAATGTTGACTTTTTCCATACTGTAACTCAAAAAGGCTTGACAGTAGTGATGACATCTTACTGTGCCTGCTAATTCCCAGTAGTCTCTGAGGATGTTTTAAAGTTGGATGGATCGATATTGCGAAGAAAGCTTTGGGTAAATCCTGTTAGAAACCTCAACCTTACCATTGATCCGAGTAAGGATTGAATTCTGTTCAAAGCTCCTCCCCACCGAGCAGACTTCTAAGGCTGATTCAACACTACACAGAGGTATAGATGCTGCAGAGACATTCGGGAGGCTAATCTTCAGAGCTTTCAAAACATCCCTCAAACTCATGCTTGCCCAGATGCCACACCACATGCTATATACAAGGCTTAGGGGAGGAGATGCATATATATCAGTGAGCAAGCAAAAAGGGAGGATTTGATGTATGTACATAAAGTCTGTCATTGTGTTGAAGATGCAGTATGCAGTATGTTAGCAGTGCATTATATTCATATTGATCTATTACGGTCACAAAGCCCAGGAAAGTGAAGACAGAGCATGCTAAGGACATTAATTTGGTATTGCTAGTAATTTTGGCAGTGATAGTTGTCACTCTCTGCATAGTGGTTGTAACCATGTTACTTCTTTCATTACCATTACCCTCTTTGAACTGGAGCCTGTGTTGTTTCCCTGGCCCGAACACTCTTATAATTGATATTTGACTTTAAATTATACACACAGTAGTTTACAAAGTCAAGCACTGTTATCATTTTCTATACAACAACAATGTTGTTTCATTTTCCAGTCCAGTGGTGGTGAGATTATCAGAATGTGCTTGATGCAGCTTTTTTCGTTAAAAAAGAAAGCAATTTATATCATGCGTCACAAATGAATGGTTTCGGTCTGTTTCAGCTAGCAAACTCTGGCTTTAAAAAACAATCAACAATACCTTTCCCTAAGCATATCAATTAACAACTTAAAAATAATAAATAAATAAATCTTCGGGGTGACTGTGTAAAATAGCTTGAATGCGTATGTGGAGACTTGTTGAATTTCCTTTGGTTTTGCTTGCAGCTTTGAAGCTTCCCGTCGCCATGGGAACAGCTAAAATGACCTGGAGGGATACCCTATGGAAAATGAATTCCAAGCATAGACAGGGAGTTTAACCCTTGTGCGGTCTTCGTTTGGGAAGTACACTCAGGGTCTTCGGGGTCTCCACAGATTACAGGCAACAAAATGCAATTTTGTAACAAAATACTTGTTTTTCTTTAAACAAATGTAATTTTACTCTGTTTATTAATGTTTTTACTCCATGTTTGTACAATTTTTGGAGGATTTATCATATTTTTTTAATTTATATAAATACATTTAAAAATATGTTTTTTAAATAGGTTTTTATACAACAACAGCTTTTTATGTAAAATTAACTTTATAAAAGACCCACATTTCTAAATTTCATCCATGGGGATAACATGGATAATTTGAAAAAAAGTAAAAAAAACTATCATTTTTATTAGTAAATGGCTGCAGAGCTCCACTATATGCTATGTGCTATTTGACTGACTGAAAGACATCTTTTCATAAGTTTTTTTCAGTTGGATTCATATCTAAATATTATGAAATCACAATTATAACAATAAAGGCTACTTTTTGTTAAAATTTAGTATTTTTTGTATATTTTTTGTCAATATTGTTACATTATGATGAGACCCCACTTAGAAAATGGACAGAATTCATCCTCAAAATCAACATTTTTGAAAAAAAATTTCAGTACAAAAAAATGCTAAACTAAAAAAGTAATTTTTATTGTTATAATTGTGATTTCATAACATTTAGATATGAATCCATCAAAAAAAACTTATGAAAAGATGTCTCTCAGTCAGTCAAATAGCACATAGCAAATAGTGGAGCTCTGCACCCATCTACTGGTTGAAGTGATTTTTTTTTACTTTTAAAACTGCATTTTCCAAAAGATGGGCAAAAATCTTACACTAATGTCAAATTATCCATGTTATCCCCATGAATGAAAGTTAGAAATGTGGGTCTTTTATAAAGTGAATTTTACATAAAAAGCTGTTTGTGTATAAAAAAAATATTTATTTATTTATATAAATTTAAAAGATATAAGAAATCCTCCAAAAACTGCACAAATATGAAGTAAAAACATTAATAAACAGAGTAAAATTACATTTGTTTTTTTAAAAACAATTATTTTATAACAAAATTACATTTTGTTGCCTGGGGTCTGTGGAGACCCCGAAGACCCTGAGTGTACCTTTTTTTTTTTTTACACTAACATAAAAACAAGCTATCACTCCAATTTGTTTTTTCTTTGTAGATCTAGAAAGTGTTAACCACTGTACAAAGTTTCATGTCATTTGGACAAAGAGAAAGAAAAACATTATTATTCGAGCAAACGTCGTTTGGGGTCTAAAAAGACCCCAAAGAACCTATAAGGGGTTAATGGACATCTTATGGGTGTACCAACAACAGCTATCCTTTTCATTCTACAGCAACAGCTAATAGAATAATGGCAACCATTCGCTTATCTGCAGCCCTTCACAACAACTATAATTGACCCTTAGGAAGCAGCTCCTGTCCAATCAGATCTTAGCAAACACTCTTAACCAATATATCCTTTATTAAGCTTTCAGTGCTTTTCCACCAGAAGCTTTTGATATTTGAGGAGACAACCCTTATTACATTTTCTCTGGCATTTTCGCAGGCAGGTAAAACAACTTGAACTCTTGTTAGCAGTTATTTTTCAGCTGGTTTTGAAATGCAGACAAAACCAGCTCAATGCTCTCTTTTAATGGACAACTGTACCTTAAGGAGGTTTAAGATTATTGCTGCATCTGAAACTGAAAACTTCCCTACTATATAGTACACCAAAAGTGTTGCGTGTACGCACACATAGTATTTGAAAAACAGTCCCCAGATTACCCACTACTTCTGGTGAGATTCTGAAGTGCTCATTCGAATGGACACTTTACTATTCCATGAGGCCACGGGAGAGGATTTATAAATGTGAAGCGATACAACTGATGCTGGTAGGTCACGTGACAGTAACAACATGTCCGAATTTCATTCATAATACCCACATACTAGAATTTATTTTTTAGCGGTCGCAAAGTAAGTTCAAATTTAAT
The DNA here is from genome assembly GCA_003731715.1 of Anabarilius grahami. Classification (NCBI taxonomy): domain Eukaryota; kingdom Metazoa; phylum Chordata; class Actinopteri; order Cypriniformes; family Xenocyprididae; genus Anabarilius; species Anabarilius grahami. The sequence goes on along the minus strand of RJVU01008096.1, from coordinate 922,868 downwards.
TGTAGTACCTTTTAGACGCAGCGCTTATCTGTTTCCCAAATGATGCACTATACACTATGCTCTTATAGATGTTGTACTTATGCACTATGTACTCAACTATTTAGTGAATGAACTTTATAAGGTTATTTGTCGTTCAACATCAGAGTCTGAAATCCCCTTCCCCTCCTCTATGTAATTAAAGCTGCGAAAGTTGAGTGCATAAAATGTACAACAGTCCACACTTAGGCTTAGTTTTTTTGGGGTTAAATAAGTGCATCATCCGGGTATTTAAAGTGCACTTTTTTGTGTGTAATTTTCAGTGTGAACACACTACTCACACTATTTATTAGGGCTTGGACAATACATTGTTTCGCGATACAGTGATTCTAGATCGATTCTGATATTTTCTCTCTCGAATCGATTCTGAGCTTAGCTTTAACAGCAGATGGCACTGTAGGCTAGTTTTTAACTGCACACTCAAATGCTCATGAAGAAGAGTGCTGGACAGTAATCGTGTGTTCGGCTGAATCATGTAATTGGTGAAATATACTTGCACCACAGCTCTGAATGATTTTATGACATGAGATTAATGTGTAAACAGCCCACTGCGAACACCCTTGTAATTCGCTTCAACCTTTTCGAATGATTATTTTAGGTTTAAGTGGTGTGTGTAAAGGAACTGGAAGCAAGCAGAGTACGGGTGTTTCTAAAGCACGTAGTGCCATCTGCTGTTAAAAACTAAGCTCAGAATCGATTCGAGAGAGAATCGCGATACATCGGAAAATATCAGATTCGCTCCAGATTCTTTGTATCGCAAATCGAGAATCAATGTATTGTCTCAGCCCTACTATTTATACTACAAAACAGCACAGAATAGTGCATAAGTACATGAATCGGGACGCACCTATAGTGTTCTTCATCCACGAATCACCTCACTCCAGCCCAGTTGGTGGCAGTAGTGCACTATTAAGTCTGTCTGCCAACCACTAAATAAAGAAGTGGGACCAACTTCTGATTACTGTTTACCATCGCAGTTAACTTAAATGTTGTAGTGTTTATTATGGGGTCAAAATAATTTGCCTGGTTAGCTTGACCTAATTAGCCACTGCTGGCAGATTGACAGTCATTCAAAAGTAGCTGTGTATTCTAATGATTTTTATTTTTTTTTACTTGCAACATATGAATTGCAGTTATCTCTTTGTGTTATATTAAAGCTCAAGTGAAGAGCCTGGGGGGAAAAAATGTGTGAATTCTCATAGTGCTATCAAACAAACAGCTTTGTAAGTCTATTTTCGGCAACTGCTGGTCACATGAAATTTATGGCTCAGGTAATTGGCTTTTTTCGGGTCCAGGTATTATAGATCTCTTTGGTAATAGTAGTGTTTTTTTTTTGTTTTTTTTTCTTCTTTTCTTTACTTGACGATAACATTTATTTTAGTAGTTTTTATATACATGTACTTTACTTTTGTATTTCTAAATGTTTAAAATCCTTTATTGTTATTTTTTTTTCTTTTCTGTCTTTTTTCTTTCTCTTTTGTGCAGATAACCCCCTTGTGCTACAATTTAAAAAGTGAAAAAGATCATTGATGTTCAAGTTTTATGTCACTGCCGTTGTTTGCTCTTTAGACGGGTGTAACAAGAGACATCAAGACAGTAATTTTGCAATATATACTAATTAGCTAAAATGTTCTATATACTCCCATTCTGTACCATACCCACTGTTTTCTACTTCTGCATGGTTGCCTTATTTTTTATAAGAACCCTCCTTTCATTTTGTTTTGCCAGCTTTGTTTGCTCTATCAATCGCAATGATCTCTTGTTTGATGACCTGTTCAGCAGAGCACAGCACTGTATTGCCAATACTGAGTCGTGAGTGGGTGCTTTAGGACCACAATATAATGAAAACACACATTGACTAAGGTTTAAGTTATTGGTCACTTCTCTATCTAGCCACAACAAAGCACCCTCCCGTTCAATTAAACAATACTCTGACCTTATCTTTCTCAAATCAATAACCATGATAAACCGTAGTGCCCAGTTTGACCAATCACAAAGGTCTCTGGGCGAAGCAGATAGCAAAAGCACACAACTTGTTGAGACATATGAGGTCAGGAGTTGCTTTACTCACAATGGCTTCCATACATCAATGTCTGCGGGAATTGTGTAGTATTCTAGAGGTGAAGAAACAGCAACACATGCTAGAATGAAGTACAATTGATGACTAAATGATTGTGAGAGTTGGAATTAATATATTTATTCAGTGCTGTGTGGACAATGAGACTTGATAGTATCCTTGGTTAAAATAAAACATTTAAAGGTGATGATTTTATGTTTAAATGTTTAATTTCTGTCACCAAATCAGAATGGCAAAAATAATGAGAGTATAATATAATATAGTACATTTCAGTCTGGTTGACCAATGTATAAATGACAATATTTCCTGTACAGAATACAGACAATTTCAGTAAATTATTTTTTGCTAAAATCATTTCAAGGGTCTGCCACAAGGAAACAGCAGTGGATTCATTTCATTCTGTTCTGGTAAGCTTCTTAATCACAAATTATTTCCTGCCTGCTTATGATCATAATTATGTATTAAATTACTGTAAATGGACTTTATCCCAATGGCTTTTTGTGTAGCATCAGGCAAGGCCATTTAAATCTATTATTTCTGGGCCCGGAATCTTGTAGTCACTGTTGAGGTGATTTGAATTAGAGGTAAAATAATCTGCTTTGATGATAAAATCATCTATTCATACTCGCATAGACTAAGAAAGGCAACAAGGACAGGCTACTGCCTTTTACATTGATTTGTATTATAAATAAGATTATTTAAAGATCTCAAAAGCACAAAGCATTTCATTTTTATTGTAAATTTGATTCGTTTATGATTTCAAAATCAAAGCAGTTCATTTTTATTCAATCGCTCTGTATTATGTCCTCTTTCTCTCCCATCATTTTTGTTTTGGTATTTTCTAACAGTGATCATTTTTGAGAGGTCGTTACCCTAAAATTTGGAGGACCTGATGAAACTGCCATCCAGCTGCTCCGCTTTGGTTTTTACCAGCCTCTATTTGTGTCAGTTTTGATGAAACAAAGCAGGAGGAAGATGAGAATGTGGAAGAGAATGCAAGCTGACTCATGTGAGTGTGTGAGAAGGAAGAAAAAGCAAACACACAGAGGGGATTTAAAACATTTGAAATGTCTTGCAGGTGCTTTAAGTGACATTTGATGAATATAAATCACCACAGGCCAATGCTATCTTACACAAATGCCTCACGAGCGATTCCTTTTGGAGCCTGCTTTGACTTATTTATAAAGATATAGAAATTTTATGAGAAAGGTTAAGCATATGACATTTTTGCCACATTATTTTAACATAGTTATGGTGAACTAACAGGCCCAAGTGAATATGTTGTCATTAACGGTGTTGAGGGTAACATTTGTTATTAAAAAACAAAAAAGCAAGGCCAGGTGAGAAAAAGTAATGCAAAAGTAACAAATGCACAGGAACACATTACTTTATACAAAAAGTAACTAAGTACCACAATTAGTTATTTTCTTTAGTGAGTAACACACTGTTGTAATGCATTACTTTTAAAAGTAACTTTCCTCAACACTGGTCATTATTAATATGTCATGGTACAAAATTATTTCTTTACTATGAGATCAGAGTTTGATTTTTACATTGCTGATAGGGAATAGCAATATATTCTGAGAACTCATTTTCTAATGTGCCTTAATATGTCCTGATGAATTAAGAAAGACTGGTCTAAAAATTCATACACCCTCTAAGTTAATGTTTCAATTACCTTATATTAATCTGATTGTCACATAACCATTCAGATAAAATTATTGTCAGAGCTGAGAAGAAGATAATCATAACTTGTCAGCTCTCCTTCGTTCGCACCTGTCATATATGAAATGGTCCTGCTGAACTGTCATCACTTTACTTCAGAAGACTTCTGGCGAATCCCCTACCAAGACCGATCTGTCATGTTGAAATAAAACAGCAAGGCCACTCGTGAGCTGTTAGGGGTGGAAAAATATATACATGTGGAATCTGAAAGCGTACTTGTGTGCATGTTAGCACATGTGTGTCTGTATGAGTCTGTATGTGTCGTGAACATGAATTTGTGCTGCAGGGAAGGTGAATTTAGCTACCCATAAATAATCTGAAGGGCAACATTTGTCCTGTAAGTGCTAATACAAAGGGACAGACAGATAGATCTTAACCAGGGGGCTTCAACCTCTTGGTTGATAGTACATTATTCAGTGACATATGGCAAGCCTTTGCCATTTATGTGATTATGTACCATATTAAGATACTGTGTTATGATGCTGATATTGCAGAGTCATTAAAATAATTGTTGTAGAGTTATTTATTTTTAGTAATATATTTTTTCTTTGCCGCTTTTTTTCTTTCTCTTTTTTTAACATTTTAATGTGGAAAGGACAAACAACATTAAGCAGAAGTTTAGCCAGCTTTAAGTTTTTGTTTTATTTCTAAATGCATTTTTTAAATAATCAAATTTTTAATTTCACACTTTTTCTTTTCAGAAAAATTATTTTGAGATCCAAAAAATAATTGGTGGACCCCTACAGTACCATTACGGACCCCCTGTTGAAGAACCCTGTTCTAAACAGAAAGGTTATGTTTATGTTTCTTAGATGGTAAAAGAGACAAGAGTGTAAGTATTAACCTAACATCCTTTTGGTAACTTTTGTGATAAATATATAATTTCCGTGCAATATTCATGAGTGTATTGCAGACTTTAAAGGAATTGTTCATTGAAAAATGACAATTCTCTTATTATTCCTATGTAATAACAGTTAAAGGCCCCAAAATGACAAAAAGAAACAATATATTGAGAGAACTTTCATTTTTTGGGTGCACTATTCCTTTACAATCAGATTAATTGATGCCACTTTATCTTCTAGGTCAGTTCTTGGTTAATGAAATGATTCTATTAACTAAGTGCCATTAATTCTGTGGAAGGTGTAAGGGCTTGTGCCCTGTCTAAAACTGATCAGTGCCATCAGCATTTGGCCACTTTTCCGATGTGAGCTAATAAATGTGTGAAAAGTGACAGCATGGGGGCAAACAAAAGACATGGCCCTGTCAAATGGAATCACCATACACAATGATGGGTTGACTGCCAATTATTTTCCTTGATTGAGCATTGGCCTTATCAGAACGACGGCAGAAGAATGGCCTCCATATTCATTAACAGACAAAGTTCAGCAGAACATGGGGGAGTTATAAAAAGTACATTTAACCAGGGTTGTTTACTTGAGGGTATATGCACGAATGACATTTTAACATGCTCTTTTGCGCACGTTTTACAAAAAGCTGATAATGAAATATTTCAAATCACATTTAACGACGCAATTCAGGTGCATTGCTAGATGTAAATGACATTTGAGGCTTTGCCATTTAATGGCATATGCTAATGCAAAGGTAGAAGTAAAAAGTTACTCTTGGCTCACAATTAATCAACTATGGCAGATGATTGGTAGAGAATTAGAATGTGCGCCCATTTCAGTTATCAGTTATTTCAGTTATAATGATTTATCCGTGCACATCATCTTTTTTTTTCTTCTTTTTTTTTACTCACATGCCCTCATAATCTTTAATCAAAATGACTTCCCATCACTGTCATTAACATGACATCACAGCAATAGCAAACCACAACCATCCAATCAATTCCCGATGGACACAATAAAGTCCCGCCCAACATTTTTTCTTGTTTGAGAAGCTGTTTCACTTGAAGAGCTCATTTGCAAAAACAGATAATTCTATTTTTATTAATTCTCATGAATCATGTTTTTTTTTATTGTGCATTCCAAGTAATATCAATCAAACTGCAGTTGGGCTGTTTTGATTAAGTAATAATAATAATAATAATAATAAACACAATACAGGTAACTTACAAAATTAAAGTTCATTGAAAGTATGTTTTTTATGTTTGTTTTTTGCAAAAGCAGATAACTCCACATTTCATGATTCAGATTTAAACAAAACCAAGTAACTGTTTTGTAACTGCATTTAAAACACTCAAAAGCGTGTCTTTTCGAAGTAACTAGCAGCCTTGTCACCTGACCTGAATACTGCGCGCTGATTTGCTGTTGGGTTGTGTACACAAACAAGGGCGCTTGTCGTTTTCTGCTGTTAAACGTGAACCCGCGATGCCTTGACTGTGGACAATATCGGCTTTTTGACAAATCGTATTTAGGGTTCAGAACATGCTATATGTGGAGAATAACGCACGACAGTCAGTTCAGTTTTTAAAAAGTGGCGTTTATCGGTTTTTGCAAATGAACTCTTCGTGGATATGTCACAATTGGGGAGAAAAGACCATTGCGACTTTCGTTTCATGTCGACCTTAAAGCCATTTTTAAAGTCCCTAATTAAACTTTACTGCTTTTATTTAGGCTCAATAGAAGACTTTTCCCAGAATCTCAGTTCAGAGGGAATAATAGCAAACAAGTTACATGGTGTTCAATTAGGATCACCAGCCAGCACGACAATTGGAACTGGGCTCTGCGACAATCAAAAGAAAAGTGTAATTACAACCATTTACACTCACTGTTCAGCATTTCACTGAGGGTTGTTGGGAAAATTGTGCATTAGTGCTTTTTGCTAGCACAATGACAAGACTCACAAAGCCTTTCTCACTGCTCCTCAGCGACTGATCTGACGCTCTTCCTGTCACATTGCAAAGGAAATGTCAGCTTTTCATATGCACTAAGAAGCTCACTACACAAAAAGAAGAGGAAAAGCATCTGGGGTAGTGAAAAACACACAACAGATTATCTTGTTTCTATGGATGAACCTTGTTCTTTAAACTGTATACATATAGAATGAGGCTTTCCATACACTTTCATTACTATTTCATAAAGGACATTTTCTATTATGTATGAACAAGACCTAAAATTTTAGTCCAGTCAGTACTGCATGGGGATTATGTTTACAAATATATGTGACAGAAAATCCTTGTCAGGACTCTTTTAATCTGATCATTTATTATAATCATTTCTTCTAAAATGTAGCATCTTGTTTTCTCAGTTTTTCTCAGCTTTGAATGATGATGCGCAATATTATATGGAAAACCTTCACTTCTTACAGCCTTATCAGGGTTTTCAACACCAGTCCAGTCCAGCATAACATTCCCCTTTTTATGTGTTTTTTACTGATTTATAATTATTGACAGTTATTTTCTTTCCAATTGCTCTGTGACAAATAAAATAAAAATGCAAAAGCAATCTGGGAGACAGCGATAAAACGTCAAAAAAAATTATTTAGCTACATCTGACTTTCAAATGTTTTGCCCATGACTCATCCAGCAATGTTATGATGATAATAAGGTTAACTTTATCTGAATAAACAGATTATGGTCTTCAAAAATAGACAGAATTTGCACTGCAGTTGCTTAGGGAACTTAATAGAGCCTATAAATAAATAAATTCTACTTGTTTTGCATCTTCCAGTCTTCTGGGTTCATAAAACATTTGTAGACTTAAGTCCAAAAATCAGTTCAATTTTAATTCTTTAATAACTTAGCAGTATTTAAACACATCTTGACTGACATTATTCAACAATTTGTCACAAATAATACAGTTAAAAAAATCTCACAAATACATTGAAATAATCTCAAGAAAACACTAAAATACGTCATTGCAATGAAAACATACAATTTACTTAGAACTGACTAGTTATATTTCAACACATAAAACTGTTACATGGTAAATTCATTCATATTTTTTAATTCAAGTATGTTCCCATGATGAAAATGTTTGTAAAATATTGTGGAATCTTTTTTAATGTGGAAATGGAACATGCACATTGTAATCATCATGCTGGACATCTCTGATTAAAATATAAACTCTTCATTCAAAAATGAACTGCTTAACCAAATTAACAATTTTAAAGTACTGAAGTAAATGCATGTTTGTTAATTCAGTGTGTGATCAATCATTATATCCCAGCTTGATTGAGTCAAGTTTTGGCTACTAATGTTCTTAATTAAGAATCGATGGCCTTGTTGTGGTCAAAATGCATATCTGAATTGTCATTACTGCATTACATAGATCAGCTAGACTTGTACAAGACATATCTGTGCGTTAATCTATATAACAACATGAAACACTTTTGTTTCAGTTCAGGAGCAGAGGATGCCTTGTGGTTCCATGTTGAGTAATTCATATGATAACTGAGGTATTGTAAGTATTACAATAACATACATTGTTTTTCTGTTTTGAGTTAATGATTATGATACAAATTAATTACTGTGAATAGTACTGTTAGTACTATAAGTTTCATACTAATTGTTTTTTATGTTGAATTCCAAATGAATAAGAATCACATTAATCTATGTAAGCAGAAAACGGCAAAGTAATGATTGTACAGTAAGAAGCAGACTACTATAGCTCAGTAGTGATATATAAATGCTTAATTTGTGGATTATCCTCATCCTTTTACTGCTTTTTTTTTTTTACACGTGTCCTTAAGGATATAATTAACCAATTTGGTTGAACTTTTCTTGATCCAATATAAGAGCACTGTTTAATTTAATCCATGTGTTTAATTTACTCTCAGAGTGAAATCCCAATAAAGTAGATGGGAAATGGGTAGTGTGCCTGTTTAATCAATCTTTCCGAATAACATTTAGATCCAGCTTCTTTGGAACAGTCGCAATCGATTCCTGAGGAGGTCTTTTCACTCCACTTCATGATGCTGTAATTATGCTATTTACTGTGTTTTGTGCTGCTGTTTTATTATATTTATACTATGCAGGGTGAAAAAAAATTGAAATTGTACTTAAGTATGTGTACTATAAAAATATTACATAAAGTCAATGTCTCTATCCACAGACATACTTTAGTGAAAAGTTTCCACATTTAATTGTTCTCTGTATGTAAAAAAAACAACAAAAAAACAACAACTTTAAAACAAACCTGTGGATTCAGTGGACATTTTCTCTTTAAAGTAGCCTAACTTTGATGCTCAAACTGAGCAAATCAGACTCTTTCATCTTTATGTCTTTACTTTTATTTGACACAAGTCAAGTGTCAGGGAAGTCACTTTAATTTTCAGCATAATTAAAACGCATTGCTTTAGGTAAAAGATTCTGTGTTGAGAGGACTGAAGAGAGGACAAATTATTGTAATTAGTTATCACTAATTACATTTTCCATTAAAATGGATTTCATCGTTTTGAAGAAAAGTTAATTAAAATTCTTTAAAATGTCATTTGACTTGTTCTGTAACAGAGACCAAAATGTAGGTCTATTATGATGAACAATGATATATAATTTAAAGGTTTGAATGAAATTGTGAGCAGTAAAATGTATGTGTGTAAGTGGCACAAGATCACAAAAAGCTCACTGAACACATTGGCACCAAATCATGTCATGTCATAGATTGATGCTTCATTTTTGCAGGTTTGGGACCTCATGAAAGGCTTAAAACGTGACTGCCTTTTTCAGTCCGGATTCCTGATGACAGTCACTACAGATTATAGGTAATATTTCCACCTCACAACTGTATGATTATTCTACACCATTAGATGTGGACACAAAGCACTCCAAACAAAAATGATTTAAAGATGATATACTGCAATGCAGTGATTAAGAGGATAACATTTGCTGGTGAATCTAAGAATGATACAAAGCATGCGTTATTGACAGTAGTCTGCCTTAATGTCTTGGCGTTCCTATGACTCATATATCGGAAGGTACAGGGGAACGTGTCTGAGAAATTTATATTCATGTTGAATCCTAATCTGGTTATGCATATATTAATCTAATCACCACAGTTTACCCTTGAGTGTGTGACCTGTCTGATCTGTCCTAGTAGACATTAACATTCACTGGAAAGAGCCATGTCTATGCTCCCGTTACTCCTAAATTGAATATATTGTGAATATATTGTCTATGTATGAGAAATAGAATGTGATCATAGGCAATGTAAATGATTTCAGTGATATCTTTGTAATAAGGTTGTCCTCCTGGTGAAATCAAAACTGCTTTACCAAACATTCATTTACTGTATTAAGTGCACTTTCCATCGATTTAAGTCGAATTTTCATCATTTGTCTGGATGAAAAAGGAAATTTGATTGAGCTGAAAAGCAAACTTGCCATTATACAATAATGGAATAATAACTTTAGTCCAATCTTTTGTACAGATCTGATATTTTATACAGGCAGAAATTGTATTTTGCCTGAGGAGAAATAGAATTAGTCTTCAGTTATCAGTGGGATATCCATTCCTTTCTGTTTGCAATAAGAATAATGTTTCAAAAATAAAAAAAAATTCATTCTGGGGCTCAAGCGACGCTGCAACCGTTGGAAAAAAATCATACATGCAATATTTACAACAGTAATCCTTCTGTATTCTCTGCTTCAATAACCGCCCATTTACCCAGCTGGGTCACCAAACACTTCAGTAGAACCTAAATGTGAGTCACCAACCTTTAAGATCAGGTATTGATCTGTTCAGAGAACAGATGCTAAATGCAGACTCCTGGTTTTTGGCCATGCCCGTTGGCCACGGCAGGTGTGCTCTTCCTGATGGAGGTCATGCGGATAGCAGAAGTGCTCTGGAGGTAGCTGGTGTTGCGCTCTTGGTATTTGCGCTGCCTGCACAGCAGCTGGTTGTTGAAATGCCTTCGGAAGCTCTCGCTCAGCAAGTACAGGGCAAATGGGTTCATGCAGGAGCTGGAGAAACTCAACACTCGCGCCACAAGCGTGATGATGAGGTGTGACAGCGAAGAGTCGATCTGCCGATAGTTGAAGGAGCGGTACATGTAGAGAACGTGGTTGGGGAACCAGCACAGTGCAAAGAGGCCCACGAACACCAGAACGATCTTGGCTAGACGCTTCCTCGTTTCCGTCTCAGAAGAGAAAAGGAGAAAAGTTGACAGGTAAGACCACTCAATAAAGCATGAGGCACATTTTAGATTGAGGAAAAGGTCAATAAACATGCATGCAAGTTCAGTAGTACATCCTCTAGCCTGATTCTGAACCCAGTAATTGATTGTCATTTGCTGGAATCGAGTTTAGTTCTTGCAGGTGTTCTGGTTAGCAGTTTGTTTCAGCATGTTTTATTGGTCAAAAGTTTGGAATCATTAAAGGGTTAGTTCACCCAAAAATGAAATTTCTGTCATTTATTACTCACCCTCATGTCGTTCCACACATGTAAGACCTTCGTTCATCTTCGGAACACAAATTAAGATATTTTTGATGAAATCCGAGGGTATCTGAACCACACACAGGCAGCAACGTCATTGCACATTTTGAAGTCTAGAAAAGTAGTAAAAATATGGTTGAAATAAACAACGTGACTAAAGTGGTTCAACCTTAATGTTATGAAGCGACGAGAATACTTTTTGTGCGCAAAAAAACTCAAACAAAAATAACAAATTTATTCAGCAATTTGAACCGTTGTCATACATAGTGAACTCAGTGCAGGCTTGTTTGTTTAAGGTCCGAACGCCCACTCATTATTGGCTGTCTCTTGCTTCAGCATCACATGCATGCATCAGTGCTCACATGTTCAGCTTCGGCCAATACTGAGCTGGCGTTCGGATGTGTAAACGGAAGTCCAGTTCACTACGTATGACAACGGTTCAAATTGTTGAATAAAGTTATTTTTGTTTTGTTTTTGCACACAAAAAGTATTCTCGTCACTTCATAACATTAAGGTTGAACCACTTTAGTCACGTTGTTTATTTTAACCATGTTTTTACTACTTTTCTAGACCTCAAAAGGCGCAACGACAGTGCTGCCTATGTGTGGTTCAGCGGTCCCAGGTTCTACGTCAGAACGCAGACTCATTATTGGCCGGCACTTGCGTCAGCATCATGCGTATGCGTCATGCTGCTCACGTGATCAGCTTTGGCCTATACTGAGCCGGCATTCGGACTTAAACACGGAAGCCTTCATTGTGCTTACTGCGGCAACTACGTAAGGATAATGACAGGGAAGAGAAGAGATTGTTGAATAAAGTCATTATTTTTGTTTTGTTTTTGTGCACAAAAAGTATTCTCGTCACTTCATAACATTAAGGTTGAACTACTTTAGTCACGTTGTTTATTTTAACCATGTTTTTACTACTTTTCTAGACCTCAAAAGGTGCAACGACAGTGCTGCCTATGTGTGGTTCAGATATCCTCGGATTTCATCAAAAAAGGTCTTACGGGTGTGGAACAACATGAGGGTGAGTAATTAATGACAGAATTTTCATTTTTGGGTGAACTAACCTTTTAAGATTTTTTTTATGGTTTTGAAAGATGTCTGTTGTACTCAGCAAGGCTGCATTTATTTGATCAAATATACAGTATTACTGTAAAATGTTATTACAATTTAAAATAACTGTAAAATAAATGAAAATAACTTGAATTTTCAGCATCATTACTCCAGTCTTCAGTGTCACATGATCCTTCAGAAATCATTTGAATATGCTGATTTGGTGCTCAGGAAACATTTCTTATTATCATCAATGAACCGAACCGTGACGTCCGTACCGTGACAGTTCGGGACGAATACATGTACCATGACACCCCTAATTTTTTGGTATACTGGTTAAAACTCACTTCACATCCTGATAGCAATCAATAATAGAAGTGTTTTAAATATTAAAAATTTACATATATCTTCTGTGGAAGTCTCGGTCCGAATGCAATGATAGGATGTGCTACCTGCTTGTCAAAATATGTATTTCCATACCTCTGCGCCCCCTGTTCGTGCAAACATCACACATCATCAGCACATTCTATAAGGCTATGCTGAGTTATAGACAGACAGTCACCGAGCACCACAAACAAACAACAGCCACCTTTCAGGTGGTACAGGTTAGAGCTCTAAGTTGTTTACGTTCATTATTATTGTAATGTTATATGCTTTGAGACATGAAGTAATTTAACATTGTCTCTCATCTCGTGACACTTTGCAGACTATGCTGTGTGCGTTCATGTGTTTTGAAGGATGCGTGGCTTTGTAGACGCTCTGAAGGGTGGATCTTATGCTTTCAAAGCTAGCTTGCTATTGCTAGCCTCTCCGATATTGCCTACCTTTAAGAAGCAAAACTGTTTTCAACATTGATAATAATAAGAAATGTTTCTTATGCACCAAATCAGCATTTTAGAATGATTTATGAAGGATCATGTGACACTGAAAACTGGATTAATGGAGCTGAATATTCAGCTTTGCCATCACAGGAATACATTCAATTTTAAAATATATTAAAATAGAAAACGGTTATTTTAAACTGTAATAATATGTTTTACTGTATTTTTGATCAAGTATTGAGACTTCTTTCAAAAACATAAACATATCATAATTAACTGGTAGTGTGTGTTGGTTTGCACTTTAAATTCATCTTATTCTTACAAAAGAATAGATCTTTTGTTTTCCACAGAAATCATACAGATGTATGAATGAGATTCTGAGATTCTGCAGTACTGATAATGCATAATTTCCACTGTTCAATGAAGTGTATACAGTGAAATACAAGAGAATATATCCCAATAAGCTATTCATGCGTTCAGAGAAAAGAATGATAGATGGATGAACAAGACTGATTTGTCTCTTGAAATGAATAATTACTCATAACCAAAAGAGATAAGACCAACGGTAAACTTGAACTAGGATGATATACTGTGTTATCAAGGGCAAGAGGGAGCAGAGAATAGCTGCCTTGAAACAGCTGCTGAAAGAGAATATTAACAAGAATATCTGTCATCCTTAAGGACCCTTGGCACAATGCCTAACTGATGATTCACAGCCCACGAAAAGATAAAGTGCCCTGTCTCAAAAAACTGTCAAGGGAGCATTTTGTGAAGGGTGTCCCTCAGTTCAGCAAAGGCTCATTTTATACTTTCTCTTAAAATGTTTATGGTTTGGCTCTTGGGGAAGAAATCTTATCTTAAATCATCATAAAAGGGCCAATTCCATTTAGAACAGCTGTTACTGCAAATCGACATTTAATTGTAAATAATGAGTATGGGTTGAATGCCACATTCAGATTCAATTCCAGAATTTGAATGGAATTTGTATTAAAGCTGCAGTTTGTAAGTTTTGCCTCTGTCGCCATCTCTGTTTGAAACCTGCAATTGCAGTTATTTGCAGAATTATCATCTTTATGTGGGTTGTGCATTTTAGTCTCTTTACTTTAAAATTTTACCTGTCATTCAATGAGTATTTAATTTCTTATTCTTATTCTTCATTAATTATTAATCAAATTTACTAGAAATTTCTAAGTGAAAATGTTTTAAATCAAATCTTACATTTTTTGTATGTGTATAAGAGTAATTTTGGGTTGACAACTTGTTTGACAGTTTAAAAATGAATTAAAAAAATCTTAGTTTATAGATAGATTTGATTGATTGATTGATTGATTTTTCCTGTTGTTCCAAATTTCATTAAAACTTCCTATGAGGTCTGGCCAATTGAACCGAAATTCACGCTTATTCTTAAATTTTGAAATTCGCGCAACCCAACCAATTACCCCATGAAGCACATTTCAGGTTAACCGTTTTTCAGTGTGCTTACATTGGCAAATCCGAAAGATCTGTGCTCTTATCTCAACTGTGATATTTAAATCATGATTGATGGAAAATGCTCTACAATCTGCTATGCCTGAAGAAGAACTTATTTTGACAAACACAGAATATTGGCATTCAACCGTGTGAGCTTTACCCTCTTCCCCTGGAACCTCTTACCTGTCTTTTGGAGTGCTCACTAATCTCACCTGGCATATCATGAGCACTCTTGATAAGCGTCTTCGCAATGTGGTAGTAGTAAACAGAGATAATGCTCAGAGGGATGAGGAAGTAGACGAGGAATATCATAATCGAGTGAATCTTGGGATGCATCTCGTTGGAGAGTGGATACGGCACACAAGCGGTGAACGTCATGTTCTTGTCTGGCATATGAACCACCTGTGAAAACACCGCCTCAGGGATAGCCAGCAGTACTGAGACAACCCATATAGTGATGGCCTTCAAGCAGGTCCAGAACACTGCGCTGGAGGTCTGGATGTCCATGGGATTCACAATAGCTTTGTGTCTAAGAGAAACATATGTGAAGAATTGTCAGCACACAGATTGCTGTGCCTTTCATCCAGGTTGAGGATGGATGAAAGAGAAAATTGCCTTGTTTATCATCAATTTATCATAGCTTGAGGAAAAACACTGTGTTCTTATCTGTCAGATTTGATTGTGTGCTGAGGTTTATAGTTATTCCACACCAGGATGTGTACCTGTTTATACTAGACCAGTTATTATTGAAACAACAGTTTGAGATGGGTGTTTTAACTGTTACATCTCAATTTTCTATTTAGTTAAGCCCTGGGTATACTTCATTTTTTTACGCGTACGCGCACAGTCGAGCACGCAGCCTTGCACAGTATGCTTCACTTGACTCGTACGCATACACAGGCGTTCAACGCATGCGCAGTTTTGAGCAATCTCTCGCCTCGAGTTACAACCCATATAAATATACAGTCAAACCAAAAATTTAGATATAATTTTTTATTTATTTTTTTACTAGTGGGTGCAGGACACTATAGTTAATTTAGGAAAGTGAGGATAGCAAAATAAAGTAAACTCTGACATATTATACCCAAAAATCCTTCATACAGTAGATTACCAGTAAAATTGATGATAATTTGGGACCAAAATTATTCAGACACTTTGACCTGACTAGGTTTTGCTTAAAGTCCGTGTGAACCGGAAGTTGCAAACGACTTTTCTCCAGTGTTGTGACGTATTTCCTAGTGAAACGGAATATTGAATAGAGGGCAGGGTTTTATTTTAGCACTCCTCCTCTCCATCTCTTGCTCATAGCAGACTAACGGTTGGAGGGGAGTGGTTTACGCGTTTTCAACCCAAGCTGTCAAATTGACGTCATCAGAGAAGGAACGCCATTCCAGACCGGAAGTAACTTTTCAGATTTTGATTAAGATTACTTATGACAAATAATTTTTTTCTGTGTTTTAACTTGCAGGGATTAATTGTTTACCACAAGACTAGTAATATGCACTAACAAAGTAAATAAGGTCAATTTTGATTTCATGTGTGCTTTAAGTGTTACCTGACACAGTTTAACTCTGAGATTTTGTCATAATTTTTTTTTTTTTTTTTACCTTTTTTTTTAACTATATAGTGAATAAACTGTAATAATGAATGAAATGTTCAAGGTGTCTGAATAAATTTTGGTTTGACTGTATTTGTATTCTTTCATGCTAGAGATGTACAAATGACGGTACTTTCTAACCTCTTTGCACAATCTCTCGTCTATATGTGCTTCCATTGTAGCTGTAGCTTGCATGCGTTCCGTCTGTTCTGTTTATGCAGTTTTTCATCAAATACCTTGTGAATCGACGATACTGATACTGCAAAAAAATTAAATACTCATGTGCGAACTACGCACAAAGTACGCGTGGTAACAAAAATCTGGCAGTGCACATACAGTACGTGTGTACTCTTCTGATGACGAAATTCGCGTCACGTGCACTGTATGCTTAAAAGTGAAGTATACTTTGGGCTTTACATTCCATGACTGTTCCATGTTAATAAAATTACTGCTTCATGTCATCATACAGGGATACATTTCTCTTATTGGATAAGCTTATTTATGTGACAGTTTGATTACAGTCAACACATAATCGGAAATTAAACTCTGAATTTGTGTATGTGTGTATATATACATATATATATGTTTGTGTGTATAATTAAAACATGACAATAAAGGTTGGTCCTTTTCAAGCCATTAAAAGGTA
>RJVU01008096.1:889503-904170 GCA_003731715.1 Anabarilius grahami | reverse complement strand
TTGTTTATTGCTCATTTGTCTTTTTTGTTTCAGTGTTTAAACATTGTCATCATCTTCACAGTTGTGAATGTGGCAGTGATTTAGTGATTTCAGTTCATTCAGGATTTTTTCCCCCCTTTTTCCTCCCCCTTACCTGTCTGCGCTGAGTGCCGTGAGAGTGAACACGGAGACTCCGACCGAGGTGAGCTGAATCACCGGGATCATCTTGCAAGCCACCGTTCCAAAAATCCACTCTTCATAGAAATACCTAAACGCGTCCACTGGTACACAAGTGACCAAAAGCAAAACATCTCCCACAGCCAGGCTGGAGATGAAAATGTTTGGTACACTTCGCATCGCGCTGGTTGTGATGAATATTTTCACAAGAGTGATGTTGCCCAGTAAACCAACCGTTATGATAAGTATATAGACCGACGGGATAACGCATCGAATGATGAAATCCGCCGTTGGCCCTCCATCTGATGTCCAGTCATCTGTGAGGTTCTCATAGGCTGAGGTATTCTCAGAGAAAGTGTGATCCATATTTCGGTTTAGTAGTTAGAAAGCAAAGGAGTTAAAATAAATAAATGGCTGTAAAAAGTTGCCCTGCTTGGTAGGAGAGAGAGAGAGAGAGAGAGAGAGGTGCTGTCCGCAAAACTTAGTGCTGAAATAAGCGATGTCTTCAGCCACGTCCCTAAAAGTTGACTGGCTTCTTTGACAGGCAGGAACAAGTAAAGGGGGAGACTATGGCAAGCCATTTTAACATTTAATCTTTTAAACTAATTATTATGTACTTAATTATTTAATACCTATTTCAGACTACTAGTAAGAAATCCAATAGTAGGCTATCGTTTTCAATTTCTCATTTAACTAGTTAATTCGGTAACACTTTACAATAAGGTTTATTTGTTAACATTATTTAATGTATTATCTATCATGAACTAACCATGAGCAATACATTTGTTACTTTATTTGTTAATCTTTGTTAACGTTAGTTAATAAAAATCCAGCTGTTCATTGTTTGTTCATGTTAGTTCACAGTGCATTAACAAATACAACTCATGATTTTAATAATGTATTAGTAAATGTTGAAGTAAACATTAACAAAGATTAATAAATGCTGTAGAAATACAGTTCATTATTAGTTCATGTTAACTAATGTAGTTAACCAATGAACCTTATTATAAAGTGTTACTGTTCATTTATACTTAATTAATTCTTTGCCACTAGTCATTACTATGATACACTTCCTACTAGTGTATATTCAAGTTGATTCTGGTAACTCCAGTTTTACTATTAACTCTTGGATTCATTAGAAAACTAGTACTGGAATCATAATATGTATTATTAAAGGAATAAATGTTAAATTGGCTTGCCATAAGAGCCACCACTCTAATGCAGCATTGCAGAGTGCAGCACCTATCTATCTATCTATCTATCTATCTATCTATCTATCTATCTATCTATCTATCTATCTATCTATCTATCTATCTAAATTCCCCATCTTCCACACCACATTCACCCTTCTGGTTTTTAAAGTGTATTTATTTCTTTCATAACAAAATAGATAAAAAATCTGAAAACCCCGAATCCCCATATCTGAAAGAATGATGTTGGTCATGAGACGAAGTCGCTTATCAGTAGCGCAAACTGGAATTGTGCTTTCTGGACTCGTCGGGTGCAGCTTTTGTCCGCACGCGCTCCCTTATCAGAGTTCAGCTGGAGCTCTTTCATGCTCATTCTTTGACTCGCAGGGGGATTTACCGGGAGAAGAATTGCAATAAATACGTAATCAGAAAAACCAACTGGGTCTGAACAACTAGAGTAGAAAAACAGGTTTTTGAAAAAGAGAGGAAGAAAAGTTCTCCAGTCCCCTGCAAAAAATTGGCACAAAGCCTGTGGGGAAGACTTTATTTGCAAGTGTCGCGTGTCACTGGAGATTTTAACCAAAGAATTACATAAGGAGATTTTTTATTCAAACCTCCATTTTAGGTTTGCTTTCTCATCCTTATTATAAACAGAAAACAGACATTTATGGATTAAGTGATGATGACAAAGGTTGCTTGTCCAGACAGATCTTGAAATCGGATTTTCATTTGGCCTTGGTCTCAGAAAAACCAATTTATCATGGTCCTGTCTTGGATCTTGCTTTTGGTGCGACCTGTTCTTGTGCCATAATGCTGAATAGAGAGGCTTTTAACCCTCGTTAGTGTCATTTTAAAAGGCTGAATTCAAACTTTATTCAAGCATGATGGAGTATTTTGACAACTTTTAATGGTTCTGCTCTGCTTAAAGATCAGCCAAGGGATACCCGAATGAGTTTCAGACTACGAATGAAAAGCAGCAAAAGTCACTGCCCCACTCTATTCATCTTCTTGACTTGCATTGTTCTCATCTTGACTCACACCTTGAGAGCAACATTTCTATTATCTAAGAAGACCCCACAAAGTACGAAAGATAGAGAATGTTTGACTTTGTGGGGTCCTTTAATTAAATGTTTTAACATTCTTTTATATATATATAAGAAACTTCAGACACATTTTTTAAAATGTTGAAACTTTCTTATATATATAAATGTTATAAGAACCTTATAACATTCTTATGTACAGTGGGTACGGAAAGTATTCAGACCCCCTTAAATTTTTTACTCTTTGTTATATTGCAGCCATTTACTAAAATCATTTAAGTTCTTTTTTTTTTTTCCTCATTAATGTACACACAGCACCCCATATTGACAGAAAAACACAGAATTGTTGACATTTTTGCAGATTTATTAAAAAAGAAAAAATATCACATGGTCCTAAGTATTCAGACCCTTTGCTGTGACACTCATATATTTAACTCAGGTGCTGTCCATTTCTTCTGATCATCCTTGAGATGGTTCTACACCTTCATTTGAGTCCAGCTGTGTTTGATTATACTGATTGGACTTGATTAGGAAAGCCACACACCTGTCTATATAAGACCTTACAGCTCACAGTGCATGTCAGAGCAAATGAGAATTTTTTTTAGATTAGATTAGATTCAACTTTATTGTCATTATGCAGCGTACAAGTACAGAGCTAATGAAATGCAGTTAGCATCTAACCAGAAGTGCAAGAATATAGTGTTTTATATACATAAAAGTGCAGAGTAAGTGAAGCTATGATTTACAGAATGTACAGTGGGGTTGCTATATACAGTATATACAGAATATAAATAGGAATGCAGTGTAGGATTGTATTTACATTATGAACAGAGCAATGTAGGATTATATATACACATTATGAGGTCAAAGGACCTGCCTGAAGAGCTCAGAGACAGAATTGTGGCAAGGCACAGATCTGGTCAAGGTTACAAAAAAATTTATGCTGCACTTAAGGTTCCTAAGAGCACAGTGGCCTCCATAATCCTTAAATGGAAGACGTTTGAGACGACCAAAACCCTTCCTAGAGCTGGCCGTCCGGCCAAACTGAGCTATCGGGGGAGAAGAGCCTTGGTGAGAGAGGTAAAGAAGAACCCAAAGATCACTGTGGCTGAGCTCCAGAGATGCAGTCGGGAGATGGGAGAAAGTTGTAGAAAGTCAACCATCACTGCAGCCCTCCACCAGTCGGGGCTTTATGGCAGAGTGGCCCGACGGAAGCCTCTCCTCAGTGCAAGACACATGAAAGCCCGCATGGAGTTTGCTAAAAAACACCTGAAGGACTCCAAGATGGTGAGAAATAAGATTCTCTGGTCTGATGAGACCAAGATAGAACTTTTTGGCCTTAATTCTAAGCGGTATGTGTGGAGAAAACCAGGCACTGCTCATCACCTGTCCAATACAGTCCCAACAGTGAAGCATGGTGGTGGCAGCATCATGCTGTGGGGGTGTTTTTCAGCTGCAGGGACAGGACGACTGGTTGCAATCGAGGGAAAGATGAATGCGGCCAAGTACAGGGATATCCTGGACGAAAACCTTCTCCAGAGTGCTCAGGACCTCAGACTGGGCCGAAGGTTTACCTTCCAACAAGACAATGACCCTAAGCACACAGCTAAAATAACGAAGGAGTGGCTTCACAACAACTCCGTGACTGTTCTTGAATGGCCCAGCCAGAGCCCTGACTTAAACCCAATTGAGCGTCTCTGGAGAGACCTAAAAATGGCTGTCCACCAATGTTTACCATCCAACCTGACAGAACCGGAGAGGATCTGCAAGGAGGAATGGCAGAGGATCCCCAAATCCAGGTGTGAAAAACTTGTTGCATCTTTCCCAAAAAGACTCGTGGCTGTATAAGACCAAAAGGGTGCTTCTACTAAATACTGAGCAAAGGGTCTGAATACTTAGGACCATGTGATATTTCAGTTTTTCTTTTTTAATAAATCTGCAAAAATGTCAACAATTCTGTGTTTTTCTGTCAATATGGGGTGCTGTGTGTACGTTGAGGAAAAAAATGAACTTAAATGATTTTAGCAAATGGCTGCAATATAACAAAGAGTGAAAAATTTAAGGGGGTCTGAATACTTTCCGTACACACTGTATATAACATTCTTATATATATAAGAATGTTTTAAATTCCTCATCTTACTATCTTAGTGGGGTCAATTGGACCCCACAAAGTAGTATAAACAAGGGTGGGTGTGTGGGTGTGGGGGTGTGTGTGTGTGTGTGTTTACTGATGTAAATGTGGCTTCTGGTAATAGGCTAAATGAATATAATAATGTCATGTTGAGTCAGTGACATCTGCTGGCATTTATGACGCTCTTGAAAAAATTTATTACAGAAGAATGTAGGCTATTGAACTACTTTCTGCAGTAAGTTAGTTAACAGGTGCCCTTATGCATGGCTTTACTTCACCATTATCTAAAATCAGCACTGAAGCATATCTGTTTTATGAAAATGTCTTTGTGCTAACTTTCTTTTTTTCAAGTATTCAAGGTTCCTTTTAATGACTTTCTTTTTTTTTTACCCTTTCCAGAGATGGAAAATTACATAATTCAGAAATTGAAAACTTTTTCATTAGATTTGTAGGCTATTCAAGTTTTTTTAAATTGCATTTTATTTATTAAATCAGATGTGGTGGGAAAATCAGTGCACTTTTATTTTAAAAGTAATAGGAAAATTGCGTGTTTTTTTTCAATGACTTTTTGTTCTTAGATATAATGCATGTAACGATGTAAATAGACAAACCCATTCCAAACATCAGAACATCTATTGTACGGCATCATACCAATAATATAAACTCATATAATGGAGTCCTCCATCACGCCATTGATCTCTATGAGCTAACAAACAATCAAGCACGGTCATATATGAAGCATCACTTTGATTGACAGCTATGCTTGCGTGGGCACCACGTGCGCAATGACCGTATGACCGCCAGACCCCAGTACTCTTATTTCGGTAATTAGCATCTCTGTGGCCATAATGATCTATTCTTTGCTACGTTTCTTTGATGTCTTGCCTGTCTGTTTGCTCTTTGGTTTATGACTCGAAAAAGCTCGCCGTCAGAAATGCGCCCCCAACATGCTGCTTTTCCAGCAGGTCTGTCTTTCCCTCGGGACGCAGTGACATGAGAGCAGGACCTCGGTTCTGATTAAGAAGGGGGATGAACAACACTCCGCCTGGATTACGGTTGGTGTGTGGACTTTTAATCGACGATTTAACGTTTGTGAAACGTTTCTTACCGTGTCAACGTTTCTCGTGCTGTTTTAGAGGAAACAGAACTGGGAAGTCTAGAGAAACTTTCAGTAGGCCTGTTACGTTAGCTGTTATCACAGATGGATAATGTAATACAGATATATGTTAGAAAGAAAAACAGTTTTTATTTAAACAATTATATACATAACTATAAGTTATAGGTGTCTGGGAACCCTTCTAAGGACCTCAAAATCCCAGGATATCACTGCTTAACCAGTTTTCAAATTGTTCTACAAAAGGCTTGAATTCAATTGCCTGTTTAAGGAATTATAAATATATTTGTTAACCTGTTAATTGTTGTTTTCCATTATGTGATCTGTGATACAATTGCATTTTGTTGCAATTGTCAGGTTTGCCCTGCTCTATTGTGAGATACAAGAGTTGTTTTTTCGCTGACATAGTTGAATAGGGATTAGCCTATGGGCTGACCACATGTCCTGTGGCCTTTGTCAGTTTCCTTTTTTTGTTTTTTTGTTTGTTTTTTTGCACTGAGTGAGTAAATTGATGAAGGCACTGTGGGTAAAAGAGACTGCACTGACAAGGGGTTTCTAAAGCGAAAGGTCATTTTGAGGTTCAGAATTGCTATCTGCCTCTGCCCGAGGCCAGAAGACTGGCAATGATGGTGACAAGCAACTATAGAATGCTGCAGAGCTGTGAAGCCAAATTATGTCTTTAAACTACATCAAAAACTTTTATGAAGGATGTGTAAGTATGCAGTCTAAAAAGTTTGTATGCAAAATTCGAGATATATTGTGTTTGAAAATGGTTTCAGTGAATGCGTGTTAAGGTCTCTTCTTTGCATCTTTCAGCTCAGGCCTCCGACGGTGATAGGCCAGTTCCACACGCTGTTTTTCGGCTCTGTGCGTACGTTTTTCCTTGGAGTCCTTGGATTCGCCGTCTATGGCAATGAGGCCCTCCACTTCAGCTGTGATCCGGACAAAAGGGAATTAAACCTTTACTGTTACAACCAGTTCAGGCCTATAACACCTCAGGTAAAAGTGCAGAAAAGTATATGGATTAGTATTCTAATAATCTAAATCAAAATATGTGTGAAATGAGAGCCAAAAGTGACCATGGATGTATGGAAGTAGTAAGAAAGAAAGAAAAAAGATGAATTCTGGGAAACTCTCACAGCTTTTGGTGATCAAGCCATGTAACTGTAAGATTTGGAACTTATTTAATTGAATCTGTCATTTCCACTGCATGAAGTTTACTACTCTTTTCTACTATGTCTTAAAACTATTTCAGAAAGCAGAAAATCAAAACCTGGATGTAAAACTCAACTGTATTTCAGTGAATATGAGAAGCTGATAGTGAAAATTTATTATGGCCTATAATGTCTTTTAATTTTTTGCTGGAAACTGAAATAAAAAACATATCAGAGGGCAAAAACAAGCGTCAAGTCACCATTAAAATCATCTAAACAATTCTTATTTTTTTGTGGAATATATTGGAGTATTTATTATAAATGATTTATTTGTGCACATCATTATTTTTTTTCTTTAATTCATTCGTAATCTTTAATTAAAATAACTTCCCCTCACTCTTGTAGCGACATCCCTTCTCTTCTCTAATGATGTGTTTACTGGCGCAGGGGCGGGACAACCTGTCACTCACATGACATCACAGCAATAGCAAACCATAACAATCCAATCAATTCCTGATGGAAAATATTAAGTCCCGCACTACATTATCTTGTTCGAGAAGCTGCTTCACACAACTTCAGTGTCATGATGTTTTCAAAGACGGCAAAGTAACATAAAATGTTATTTTTTTGTAGGTATTCTGGGCGTTGCAGCTAGTCTCTGTCTTGGTACCTGGAGCTGTGTTCCATCTTTATGCTGCCTGTAAAAATATAGACCAGGAGGAGATCCTTCAGCGACCGATGTCCACAGTCTTCTACATCATCTCTGTCCTGTTGAGAATAATTCTGGAAGTGTTAGCATTTTGGCTTCAGAGCCACCTCTTTGGGTTCCTGGTTGATCCTATTTATATGTGCGATGCCAGTGCCCTCGCGAAGATCTTCAACATCTCAAAGTGTATGGTCCCTGAACACTTCGAGAAGACTATCTTCCTCAGTGCGATGTACACCTTTACCATCATCACCATACTCCTCTGTATCGCTGAGATTTTTGAGATTCTGTTCCGAAGACTTGGCTATTTAAACCAGCCAGTGTCTTGAGAATTTAGAAAACAACGTTTGTTTTTATGTCTTCTATGGGTCTCTGAATGACAGACAGGACATAAACCCACATACCTCTGGACTTTCTGATGGTAGATACAGAAAGACATGTTTTTATCTAGACAATTTATTATTCCTTGTTTGGAAAAAAAAACAAAACAAGCCTAATTAATGACAAGGGACTCTTAGTTATAAGCCTAAATAAGTTGCTTCTCTAGCAGGGGAATTTTAAATATATTTATTTTTTTCATATATTAACTTATGTAAGCTAATCTAAACCCACATAAGTATTTAGTAAGTAATTATTCTCTCTGCAATATTATTTTCATATTTAGAGTTATACTTTATATTGAAGTACTACACAGATTGCAAGTACTATTTTGACAAATATTCTTTGATTTAAATTTCAACAATGATTCATTCTTCTTAAAAGGGAATAAGGAAGAATAAGTACACGCAACATAGCATTCATTTCTAAAAACATTTTTGATTGGTCAGTGGTACTGCACAACTTAGTATTGATAGTATATTCATCATGGTGTTGATTTCCATATAGTTTTGAGTCCATTTGAGAATTATCTTGTGTTTTTGTAGTATTTGTATCTGTACATTTCATCAGGCATCCATCCAACTTTTGTTATTATTCTCAGCTAAGTGTTTCATCTCAGGTACAAAATGGCATACTGTGAAATTTATTTTGTGTCAGCAGGTAACTATTTATTATAAGAACATGATTTATGCATTACAGAAACATCTGACAGCAGGTCTGGCCTGCACATCTTCTCGCAGTTGCCTTCCCACTGTTTCAACACCACAGCTGTTGGAGTAATAGCTTTTGTGTTATGTTTAGAGAGTTCATCATTTATATTATTATTATCATTTTTTTTTTTGATCACCAGTGTCTATGGGATTTATGATATGATTATGCATGAAGATCTTCATATGGGTAACATAATTGGTGCATATATTATGACTGCCATAATGTATTATTTATCAGTCTAGGGAAATATTTAGTGTTAAGTAACTCATAGTCAGAATAAACAGAACTGCTTGTGAATTTACAGGACTGTCTGATAAAATGCTTTCAAAATGTTTGTGAAGTTTCAATCAAGTAAAGATGTTTAAAATAGTTGTCACTCTTTTTTGTTTACACCTAGTAAACCTAACCTATAGGCTCACAAAGAATTGTACAGCATTAAAAAATTTTTTTTTTATTATTATAGCTCTTTATTAATGTATATAGCACAAGGACAGAAGAACAAAATAGAAAAGCATGTGATTCATGTAATATATAGCCTATAAGTAATTAAAACAAATAATATAGTATGATAAATTACAAATGACACCTTAAAATATATGAATACTAAATAAAAAAAAATTAAAGATTTATCTGTATATTAGTCAACATGTCTTTTATGCAGAATAAAAATAATCGCTGATTTGTGTCGGTCACTTCATACTCCTCGCCTATGGAGGTCAGTAAAGGCGTGGTTGCGCGTTCACGCCAAGACGCGGAAGCAGCTCCTTCGCGAGCGCTTCTCATCTTTGTTGTTGTTAGCCATTTTTCGGCTGTTGTAGAAGTTTGTTATAGTGACTTCTCTTCAGGATGGCTCTCCCACCGCAGCTGAAAGCGATCCAGCACCATTTAAGAACAGCACAGGAACACGAGAAAAGAGAACCGGTGGTCGCTTATTACTGTAAGCTTGTAAAAATATTTTGTTAGCTTGTCACATAGCAGCCCCTCCCCTCTCATTGGTTTATTAAATGTGTCATTTTTCAGATTATCCCAGTATAATTCGAATAAAATGCTTTTAATTACTCATAGTTTTTTTACATGTAACGTTAGTAGTTCGAAATTTTGTATTTAAAATAGTCTGTTGTGGAAGTTAGCTTAAGTTTCTTTGCTAAGCTAACTAACATCTGCTTTTTTGAGCAAACATTTATTTTAAACTGCCCAATAGTATAGAATATTTATAAGATTTCCCAGCTGGATAGTTGTATTTCTCCACAAACGCAGTCTTAGTGATGGAAATTTAGCTACAAATGTAGCAGGACTGGCTAACTGGTTTGTTTTGAGAGGTTTGGCTGAAACTTCACTGCATCACGAGTACATTACAGACTTTAATGTGCTAGATTAAATGTAATGCTGTTCTGAGGTGTGTAGTTGAGAGGTAGTCATTCATTAAGCATCCTATTCAGTTTGTTTCTTTGTGGCAAGTCAAAAAGTGGTCAGATATGTGCTGAATCATGTAGCCTAAGGGATACTGACAGTTGCTGCCATTCTCACCACGCAATGCTGGAAAAACAAGTTCCTTGTCCGTCCATACTGAGGTGTGTTGGGATGGAATGTGAACTGGCTTGGGAAAATTTTCCACAACCCCGCTTACAGTACATTTCTGAAAGTATTTTGCTCAGAACTTGCAATTGTTGTCATTATTATGACACAATCTTTTCATTCTGCATAGGGAGGGTATCAGTGTCGTAAAGGCTTTATTTTAAGGGCTTTTGAAGGACTTTGGTACAGCGGAAGAGATGAATCATCATCTAGGTGTAGGTGTGTCAGACTTTGCATGTACATTTATTTTTAGCAATACTGTAACAGTTTTGTACAGACTTTTTAGTGTGACATAGATGAATTATGACCCTTTACGTCACAGGAAGGTGACCAGCCCGGACACTCAGGGGCCCCAGGGACCATCTGCAGGCCTCGAGCCTCTATGGTCCCCTCTTTCCCATTATCCTGTTAGTCATTTGGTCTGGGCTCACGTCATGTGGTGCATGACACATGCATATTTTGTAGCCATATGCTTCTAGTGATGTCATAAAACTCTGCAGTGAAGTAGTTCTGTTGGATGTAGCTATTGCAAATTATTGTGTTATGATAATGGCAACTGTGATTATTATGGAAAGACAGTGCCGTTGCAGTTGAAAGAAGCCAGATTGCATTTCAACAGAATGTGAAGTTCTGGGGAATACTGAACAACTCGGTAATACTGTTATAACTGAACAGCTATTATTTAGTGTGCATGTTTTGTATGCTTCCTAAAAAATTAATATACTAAAAATGATAATTAGTACTCAAGGGACATTGTAACATGTTTGATAATGCTCACAGAATCAGATGTTTCACAACAATAGCATAAATTTAGCCAGAGTGTAGTGTGAGGTAGATTTGACATGACTCTGTTATTTTACGTCATGGCACAACATATAGGCTGTGTTTTACCATCAGCTTGTGTTGAATGAATTATAAAATGGTTATCTGGTGGTCTTTGCTGATATTCCAGGTTTTAATTGTTTGTATTATTTGTCCCCAGTTATCTTTACCAGTTATGAAACTTTGGAAAAGCATATATTTTGTATATATTTTATACACAAGTATTTATTATGTAACTGATAATTACAACACAATGATAAACAGATAAGTACCTTGCAAATGTTTATATACAGTACAGTCCAAAAGTTTGGAACCACTAAGATTTTTTTAGTTTTTAAAAGAAGTTTCGTCTGCTCACCAAGGCTACATTTATTTAATTAAAAATACAGTAAAAACAGTAATATTGTGAAATATTATTACAATTTAAAATAACTGTTTTCTATTTGAATATATTTGACAAAGTAATTTATTCCTGTGATGCAAAGCTGAATTTTCAGCATCATTACTCCAGTCTTCAGTGTCACATGATCCTTCAGAAATCATTCTAATATGCTGATCTGCTGCTCAAGAAACATTTAATGTGTACAATTGTACAAAATATTTGTGTACAATATTTTTTTTCAGGATTATTTGATGAATAGAAAGTTCAAAAGAACAGTGTTTATCTGAAATCTAATCTTTTGTAACATTATAAATGTCTTTACTGCCACTTTTGATTGATTTAATGCATCCTTGCTGAATAAAAGTATTCATTTCTTTAATTTCTTTTCAAAAAAATAAAAATAAAAATTCTTACTGACCCCAAACTTTTGAACGGTAGTGTATAATGCTACAGAAGCTTTGTATTTCAGATAAATGCTGTTCTTTTGAACTTTCTATTCATCAAGGAATCCTGAAAAAAAAAGTACACAACTGTTTTCAACATTGAAAATAATCCTAAATGTTTATGGAGCAGCAAATCAGCATATTAGAATGATTTCTGAAGGATCATGTGACACTGAAGACTGGAGTAACGATGCTGAAAATTCAGCTTTGCATCACAGGAATAAATTACTTTGTCAAATATATTTAAATAGTACACAGTTATTTTAAATTGTAATAATATTTCACAATATTACTGTTTTTTACTGTGTTTTTTATTAAATAAATGTAGCCTTGGTGAGCAGACGAAACTTCTTTTAAAAACATTAAAAATCTTAGTGGTTCCAAACTTTTGGACTGTACTGTATATATATATATGTATATGTATGTATATATATATATATAAATGATATAAATCAAACATTCATGACAACCTTTTTTTGGATTTTAATTAATGATCTGTTAAACTTTGTATAGTTTGTTAATGGTATAAAGACAGATTGTTCATTATTTTATCTCTGAGGCACACACAACTAGGGTTGGGAATCAAAAATCAATTCCAATTCTGGAATAGGAAAAGGTCAGGAATTGGATACTTGCTATAAAATTAATTTTGATTATCGATTCCTTTGTGTGCATTTTAATATGACTTTAAACCATTCAAGTGCAAGAAGACTTGTCTTCTTCTGTGTGTGCAGACACATCCAAAATGTGCACACAGAAAGCCTCCTCTCATACTGAATAGTGCGCGATACTGAACAGAGTTTTCTTCCGTGTCTTTTTGCACTTGAACGGACAAATACACACAAAAATGTAAAAATATCCTCAAACACAATCGTTTGTCTAGTGAACGTAAACAGTTGACAAAGAAAACGCATAACATTATATTGGATCCATGCAGCTCTTAAAGTGACAGCAGCCTAATATTCCTTCTGCCGTCTCTAAAATAACGTTAATCAAACAACAAAAGACAAAGAGAAAATTCAGTCGCTATTCTTGACTGAATAACTTTTGGTATTTGTTATTTTATTTATAAAGTGCAGTTTTATTTTACATTTGATTACAGTTTCGGAATCGTTAAAATTCAAACAATATCCAACCCTACACACAACCTTCCTTACATTTTTTTTTTTATTGGCATCCTACTAAGGGAAAGACTTTGGTCATGAATAGTAGTGTTATTTGATGTTCACAGGAGTATATTATGACTGAAAGGAATACATTGTTATGTGTATGCCAACTAGCCTGAGAGTTAAGAATTCATTAACATTTAATAAGTTAACTGGACGCACCTGGAAGGTTACCAAATGTTAGCATGACCAAGATAACAGTTACACGCTATACCTTAGACCTTTTTTTGCCTTACTTTCTTACTGTCATGGCAACCATTTTCCGGTAGACTGCAATCAGTATACTTGGAGTCTAACCTCATCAATGGGAGACCTCCCACTGCTCAATTTTCCATTTCTGTATTTTGAGATATTAGGTCCTCTCACAGAATCAGATGTTTCACAACAATAGCATAAATTTAGCCTGATGGCTGCAGAGTGTAGTGTGAGGTAGATTTGACATGACTCATTTTATTTTACGTCATGGCACAACATATAGGCTGTGTTTTACCGTCAGCTTGTGTTGAATGAATTATAAAATGGTTATCTGGTGGTCTTTGCTGGTATTCCAGGTTTTAATTGTTTGTATTATTTGTCCCCAGTTATGTTTACCAGTTATGAAACTTTGAAAAAGCATCTGTGGCACATGTATATATTTTATACACGAGTATTTATTATGTAACTCTGATAATTACATCACAATGATGAACAGATAAGTACGTTGCAAGTGTTAAAATGTATGTGTGTGTATATATTTTATATATATATATATGTATGTCAAACTTTCTGGGCACTTTCACTACAAGCTTAATGTTGACAGATCGCTCTGCTGTTTGCATGAACATATTCGCTTGTTTTTTCTGTTTACTTTAGATGATGAATTTGGCGCTGAGGGTGGTGGTCCTTCACAAGAACCTTACGATCCACCCCAATCCCAGCCTTCTTTCCATGGCCATCCATATATATATCCATATATATATATATATATTAAATTATATTAAATTATATCAATCAAACATTCATGACAACCATTTTTGGGATTTTTACAAATGATCTGTTAAACTTTGTTTAGTTTGTTAATGGTATCAAAACAGATTGTTCAATATTTTATCTCTGAGGCACACACAACTAGGGTTGGGAATCGAAAATCAGTTCCAATTCTGGAATAGGATAAGGTCAGGAATCTGTCAGGAGTCTAACCTCATCAATGGGAGACCTCCTACTGCTCCTACAATTTTCCATTTCTGTGTAGTGAGATATTAGGTCCTTTCTTGCTGAGTCTAAATGTCAAACTTCATATTTGTTTTATGACCTGAGCAATCCATGAAGGCAAAGGGGCAACTTTAAGAAAATGTTAGACATAATCTCTCTTCTTTGTTAGGCTGTTTCTGAACTCTGAAGAAGAAAGGCAGTCCAATTACTCTCACAAAGACTACGTTTAAGGCTCCATATTAATGCCATCGTGATGTTTCAGGGGCAAATACTATAGAGAAGTTCAGTATAAATCTGTTTTGGAACTGCTTTGTCACAATTTTTTGACTTTAGTTTGTTTCTATGTTATAGCTGGCATCTATCTAGCCCTTTGAAATGAGTGATTCCTTCTGCAGGTTCACTACCATTCAAAAGGTTTTTTTTTTTGGAAATAATTAATACTTTTATTTAGCTAGGATGCATTAAATTGATCAAGAGAGACAGTAAAGACATGTATGATGTTGCAAAA
>RJVU01008096.1:848994-888518 GCA_003731715.1 Anabarilius grahami | reverse complement strand
TATATATATATATATATATATATATAATATTCATCAAACAATCCAGAAAAAAATGTATCCCATTTTACATTAACATTAAGCAGCACAGCTGTTTTTAACATTGAATAATGATTGTTTCTTGAGCACCAAATCAGCATATTAGAATGATTTCTGAAGGATCATGTGACACTGAAGAGTGGAGTAATGATGCTGAAAATTCAGCTTCACCATCACAGGAATACATTACATTTTAACATATATGTCAGTCAAAAACATTTTATTTTAAATTGTATTAATTTTTCTGTGATATTACTGATATTATTAATATTAAAGGGATAGTTCACCCAAAAATAATTTTGTCATCACTTACTCAGCCTCATGTTGTTCCAAACCTGTATGAGTTTATTTCTTCTGTTGAGCACAAAAGAAGATATTTTGAAGAATGTTGTTAACTAGACAATTGACGGTAGCCATTGACTTCCATAGTATTTTTTTCCTACTATAGATATTAACGGCTGCAGTCTGGTTAACAACATTCTTCAAAATATCATCTTTTTAGTTCAACAGAAAAAGGAAACTTTAAATCTGTAAATGATGACAGAATTTTCATTTTTGGGTGAACCATCCCATCACTGTATTTTTGATCAAATGATTAGGCCTCTCTGAGCATAAGAGACTTCTTTCAAAAAACAAAAAATAATCTTAACTCCAAACTTTTGAATGGTATGTGTAAGACTACTGATGGAGAACTTATAGAAAAGTGTGCCAGAACTATCTTTATAAAGTCATCATCTCAATTCATATATTTTCATATAATGTTTTAGGCTGTGTATATTCTGAGCAGATCGGTTGCTTTGTGTGTAATTGTAATGTTTTTACCAGTTCATAGTGTGAAACACTGTTGGTGCATTTTAAAACAATGTATGTCAGTGTATTTTTAAACTCTTTATTTTGTATTTACACTGTAAACAAATATTTTCATGATTTATCACAACATTTTTTCTTTTGTCAAATCAACTTAAATAATTAATGTGGTTCAGATAACATCATATTTTGAGTTTCTGTTGATTAAACCGATCGCCTTCATTGTATTAACTCAAATTTTTAATTTCAACGAACTCAAAATTTTAAGGCAACCAGGTAACTAAGTTAAAACAACCATTTTTTTTTATTTTTTTTTTTATAATTTGTGAATGGCTAATGTAGTGTTTGAGAACATACAATGAGGTTTCTGATTCTGAAAGTTGTTTAAAGTCAAGTTGTACTTAGAGATTTTCCTATTAATTCTAAATAAGCATTTTCTTGAGAGGGTGAATATAGTGTGCCACTGGAGGTCAGCATTGACATTTAAGTGAGAGAATCAGGCCTTGCTCGAATTGTTTCTGTTATTAGCTTACTGGACCCTTTTACTTGAGACTTTATCTGATGTTTGCTTATACTCAGAGTTTTAAAAATAGCAGATGATCATGGTCTGTTAAATAACTAGATGCTAATGATCTAGCAGTCTCGGTTATCTTATTTTCTTCATTATCCTAAAAGTTAAAATATTCTTGGCTTGGAAGTGATTTTTTCCCCCTGCTCTTTTTTTATTACACATTAAAAACTTATTATAAGGATTATAAGGATTGATGTTTTCTATGAAGACATCAAAATGTGCAACAGCCATGTGCTCGGTGCCAGATTAATGAGGCAGTCTTCAGTTGTGTGAAGCAGAATGCTCTTCTGATGCGGTTCTGCTCTGGCTTCTGTCTCTTTGACAGAGCTCCAGTTCTCTGATTGGCACCATGCTGTAAACCTATGGAAAAGGCCCTCTTTGACATTGTTTTCCTTCCTTCTTGCTGGACCTTATCCAGTCTTCAGACTGAGCAGCAGCTACATAATAACATCCTTGTAGTAGGGAAAGCAGAGTGCGCGGGCTGACATTCCTGAATATACAATTCAGTTCTTACTGCAGATGTCAGTGAAATACTCGGGCATGTCCTCGACAGAAGAGTCACGCTGTCTTTCGTCTGTCAAACGTCAAGCTTGCGTTGATGCTTACTCGGCCATAATGAGCATCTGAGATATTGTAGTATGCTTTGTTGTGCAGTGCTCATTTAATGGGTGCAATCTGGTGTTTAGCACAGGCACATGCAAGTAGTCTAATCATATGACCAGTAAGAAGAAAAATTGTGTGTTTCTGTATGAATTTACATTTAGGCCACTTAAAAATGTCTTCTGAATTAGGTTTAAATGACAACATCTCCAGAGTTGTTTTAAGTCACTTGATGCTTTGTGACATCTTTCAATAAAAACACTATTCTAACATTTATTCACACTCCTTATTTCACTTACTTTCATTAAAAATTAAGTGAAATAAGGAGTGGCAAATAATAGATTTTTATTTTTTTTATTTTCTTGTTTTACAACTGTGAATGGCCTCAGTGTTGCGCAGTATGGGCGTAATACAGTTACAAAGGAGGACTTTGTGACCGTATGCTATGATCTATTCCGATAGACATCAGATCTCTGCAAATTGGGCCTCATGGAAGAGGAAAT
Source organism: Anabarilius grahami (assembly GCA_003731715.1). NCBI lineage: Eukaryota > Metazoa > Chordata > Actinopteri > Cypriniformes > Xenocyprididae > Anabarilius > Anabarilius grahami. The sequence continues at coordinate 886,001 of RJVU01008096.1, read as the reverse complement.
GGACTGTTCTTAAAGAAACAAAGACGGGAAGTACTTGACAAAAATATATCAAATACTGTATAAGCTTTTTTTTCAGCTGCTATCAATCTACTGAACCCCCAGTTATTTTGTTCACTCAGGGTTATCGAACTGATAACCATTTGAACCTGTCTTCTCCCAAATCCCAAAATGGAGTGGCATTTTTGAGGACAAAGTGGAATAAAGAAGCCTTGCATAATTTTAGTGTGATTCTAAATGTCCTGTTTACAGAAACCAGACATTATTGTTTTTGTAGATTGCAATTTAACAAAAGTTAATTTGTCAACTTAAAAGTTTTCTCTTGTTTTTTTTTTAACAAAATCCATTCCTAAGCACAGTATACTTTGACTTTAATCAGAGGCTCGCTCAAGCTGAAATAGCACATTTGATGACACATGCCATTTGTTTATGAGAAATTTAGTTGAGATTATGAGAAAGTAACAAAGTTTGTTTTGTTGAGACCACAAAACAAGACAAAAAAACCCTATAATAATGTAGTTATGACTTTCTATGTTTTTTGTACTTAATGATACTACAACAAGGATGTAATATTATGTATCTCCAGATTCTTAGCTTGTTTTTATAGTTTTATTTTATACTTTATTTTGATGTATTTTGGTGATATATTTGTGCTGGTATTTCATGTGTCTCCTATGGCCTTTTCATATTCATAACACAAGACTATTGGTTTTTCTTGTATTTTGTCTTAAATGTTGCTTTCTCTCTCCATTTCTCTCTCTGTTTATTTAACCAAACTTATTCAAACTTACTATGCTTGCTGACTTAACTATACTTATTTTAACTAAGGTATCCTACATGACTCATTAGATGCTAATAGGCCTCTTGTTTGAATCTAAGCCGTTTAAACTTATTTCAGTTTCAGGTATGGGATGCATAGTATTTTTCTCTCTCAAGAAATACATTTCCTTTATCACTTGAAAAAGCATACTTAAATTTGAATCTCTCGGCAGAGAGCACAGATCTAGCCAGCAGCGTACAGACACCTTTATAAGGACTAACATGTATTTGCCCTGGCCTGAGCACTCACAGCTTGGGTGTATTTGCTTTTCCTTGTTTCCTCAGGAAGTTGTAATTGCCAGTTCACTGTGTTTTACTGGCTAATGTGTTTAAAATTGTAATTAGATGACTGATTTCAAGGTTAGCCTAGCACACAAAGTGTCATTCAAAGTCCCGTCTCGACTTGACGAATGTCACTTCAGCGAAGCATGTGAATTGGTTATTTTGTTTGGATATTTTTGTATTGTTAAAACGCTGTAGTATAGAGAAAATGTTTCCAACCTTTTCCACAGTGTGTTTACAACAAATGTCTATAAGTCTAAAGTATTTCACTGAAATTTTGATTCACTTCCTTACAATATATAAAATATCCTTTTTACACTGTAAAATTTACTGTCAATGTTCCAGTTACAGGATGCCTGTATATTTTACCATTTATATCTGCGTTTCCTTAAGTTTTAATGTCTAATAAAATACCTACTTTAACTACCAATCTGCCTTTTTACCTTAAAATGTACTGATAATAACCGCCACAATAATACAGTTGGCAAATTAGAAAGCCACAAGATGAATTACAGTTCATTATTAAGCAGCCTGTTCATAAAACATGGTCAATACTCGTATATAAACGGTGCACAGGGTCATTCACACTGACAAAACACCATCAAGGTAACATACATGACACTAAAATAATGCAATAAATATTAACTAAATAACATAAAATGCAACACAAAACACAATAATATACATATTGAAACAAAATTATTCATAAAAAAAAATTTAAGCATATGTGCTGTGTAAAGGAGGGACTTTTGAGAGTCCTTTTACTGTTGTTTTTTTTTGTTTGTTTGTTTTTAACCGTAAATATATGCTAATTTGTAGTTTTTACTTAAAAAAAAAAACCTACAATAAAATTACATAATGTGATGTTAAACCATTTACAGTTTTTCACCGCATATGTTAAGGACCGTAAGGTAACTTAGTTTACCAATGAACCTATTTTTACTGTAGCCTTTTTTTACTGTGTTTTTCTGTAAAAAATACAAACATTTGTGCAGTGTGTGTTTGCTGTAATTGGTACCAAAAAAACATGATATTTTGCTGGTATTAGTACTGCCTACTGAAAGTTTGGTACCATGAAAACCCTAGTACTGCACACTAAATGCCATGCCAATATGACATCAGTTTAGGTGTTAAACATTTAAAGTTAAATGCTCTTCTCATTTTTAATGTGTTCTAGGTCAACTTTACGCCATGCAGACGGGAATGAAACTAGATAGCAAAACTCCAGTGCTGAAAGTTTTTTTTTTAAAAATAAATATTTATATAAAATGTTGCCTAATATTATTCTTGTACAGCATTTATTTATATGCATTTTTCTCCATTTTTATATTTCTCTTTTACCCTTAGTATTTCCATTTTAAACGTTTTTTTTTCTTTTTTTATAAATATTTATATAAAATGTTGCCAAATATTATTTTTGTACAGCATTTATTTATATGCATTTTTTCTCCATTTTTATATTTCTCTTTTACCCTTAGTATTTCCATTTTAAACTTTTTTTTTTATTATTATTTTTTTTTTTATAAATATATACCATTTTCAGGACTTGGAAAGTTAATTCCATTAGTTTTCTGACTAGTGACATTTAGTTTTGTCACATTAAGTAAGAGGTCCACACAGATGTATCTTAATATTTAGTGCAAGAAGACTTTGGCTCATGTTTGGCCACGAGGGGATCGTTTCATCCCTCTTCATCAGATAAATGCGATAGCAAGCTGCGGAATACTTTGTAAGCCCTCATCTTTTTAATTTCCTTTGGGACAGCATAGGTTCACCTAGGTGAGATTTTAAATTGGTGAAAGTGTGGGTGGGACCAGATATTATCTTCATTAGTGGAGCATATCCCTAAGGCTCTGAGTTTACTGCCTTTTTTTCTAAATGTCCCTCTTAACACTCCTTTTTAACTTAATGACTTTGAACTTGTGCAATAGCAATTGATTGTTGTCTTCTTCCAGGCACCCCATAATGAATACCTTGTTTGCGATCCTTCATGAATTCTAATGAATGAACTCTGCTTCCTGTTTCATTCTGCACCTCTGCTGAATAACTTGTAGATCACATTTTCTTTTCTTCTATTAATGTCTATTGATTGATCAAGAATTGTAATTTCATTCATTAATATTACAATAGACCCTCGGGTTAATGTTCCTGTGAGATGAAGGTAATTCACTTTACTCTGCGTATAAGTGCAGCTTTTTTGCTCTTACACCAGCGACATCTGCATCTTTGGAGTTGTTTGCCTGGCAGTAGTAGCTCTGGTATTTAAACTGTGCATCCAGAAATGACACATACAGTGTGCATCAAAGGCTCATGGAACATTTTTCTCCCTTTCTCACTCAGTAGTACCATGTGCCACTATTTTATATTATACTAAAAGAGCAAGAGCCTGTAAAAATTCTGTTGTACTCATCACATATGGCCTGTAAAATACATTGAAAACTTTTGCCAGATGTGTGGGCTCGACCATTTTTTGTAACCACAACTACTGACAACTGAGCTCCAGTGGTCCAAAGATGCATAACAGCAAAGGATGCAGTTTACTGGCAAGAAAGGGGAATTAGAAGATAGCGGAGAATGTGTTTAAAAATTAAGAGTCAGAAATGTAACAATCTTTTACGTTAAAATGCTAAGTATTTGTATTTATTTGTTTATCGTATCTGTTTTAACTCATTTTAGATATTTAAAATGCATCAGTAATATATTTTGTCCTTACAGTATAGACAAACATTTGATAACTTCTACTCATGCTTTATTTTCCCCTTTTTTTCCATTTCCATTGATAACAGCTTTGCACACTCTTGGCATTCTCTCAACCAAATTCATGAGCCTGTCTGGAATGCTCTTCCAGTCTTGAACTGTGATGAAAAATTCTCATATACTGGACACATGTTGGCTGCCTTTTTCTTCACTTTAGTCATGGTCCAACTAAAAATTATTATTATTATTATTTTGTAAAGAAACTCATACAGAAGCATTCTACAAATTTTCAGTAATTTTAGCATATGCTTTAAGGTCATGAGAAACACATATAATTCAATTAGGTGTGTCTAGATATTTTAGACATACCAGTGTGTCAAAAAAAAAAAAAAAAAAAACTTTCTGTGGAACCGATAGTACCAAGTACCAGGTATATTCTGTGCCTGCCGATAGACGCTGCTTTGAGGGCTCTCTGAGCATCAAAGGTTTCTACCCACATGTTTTCACAAGCGTTGAGCATTGTAGCCAATCACAATCATATCTGTTGAGCACATGAGCATAATGGCCTATCAGAGCTGGTAGCTTGTAAGTTAGTCAGAATCCGCTTAACATTACTGAAAACTCTTTTTTGTTTTGTTTTGTTCAAGTCCTTTCATTATAACCAACAAAGTGTAAACACAATGTCAATGAGACATTTAATGTACAAATAAGCTTTTTTTATTATAAAGGGAGTTTTCGCAAGAGTGCAGAATTCAGTGAGCTTGTGTGCTTTAGAGATTGACAGCCTCTTTTCTTTCTGTTTATTACCCATTCACAATCTGAATACAAGTTTTGTTTTTCATGCTGCAAAGTTCTTGGATTGACAACCATATTTAAATGATACGATTGAAACTGAAACTGCAATGATTGACAGTGATAACGGGTGAGACAAAATGGGACACATTTTTAAAGTACTTAATTCAACAGTTTTTGCTATAGTACTGAAATTAGTACAGAGAACCGTGAAATTTTACTAGTATTAGTATCGACTACTGAAATGTTGGTACTGTGACAACCCTAGTACTGCATTCTAAATGCCATGCCAGCATGACATCAGTTCAGGTGTTAAACACTTGAAGTAAAATGCTTTTCATTTTTAATGTGTTCTAGGTCGACTTTATGCCATGCAGACAGGAATGAAACTAGATAGCAAAACTCCAGAGTGCCGAAAGTTTCTTGTGAAACTAATGGATCAGTTGGAAATGGTAAGTCCTTAAGAGTTGTTTTTTTTGTTTTTTTTTAATTAACAGCTAACCTCAAACTCATCAAGCATGCTATTCAGCTGATGTGATCTCAATCCTAACGTGATCTTTATTTAAAAACAAAAAACAAATGTACTGCCTTATGCATCTTGCAATATGCTGATATTGACAGATAACTTTGATTCTACACTTTTTCTACAGTTTTTTTTTTTTTTGTGGCATTAGCAAAAAGTGTTGAGTGACCTTTTGTACGAAGGCCACTGTATTCTCATCCCAGTTCAAAAGGCTGAATTTATAGGTCTACTCAAAAGGGGAGCAGGAAGCTGAGGGAAAAAAAAAAGCGTTGCTTTTATGCCTAGGTACTGTTATAGCCATTTCAGGAACCAATTAGACAAGCGTGGAGACCCTGCAGTCTCCAGTGCTCGCTTTTACTATCGCCTCAGCTCAGTTCATTAAATGTCACAGAAGCAGGAAACAACAACCTGTGGAGACCCAGATCCTGGTGGGCACATCCGGTCAAAAGGTCTAAACCATGAAGTGTACTTTATAGTGAACTCTCTTTTAACACCATACAATGAAAAGATGATGCTCTGCTCTTTAATTATGGTCTGAATCATCCATCTGTCATTTAGGGGATTATGTGCACAAAATGTACTTTATAAAGAGAGAAATCCATGTATCTATTAAACTTACAACTTTTTTATTATTATTATTATCTATTTATAGATTATGTATAAGTTATGAGCTTAAGCAACCTCATTCTTTTTGTTTGTAGAGAAAATGTTATGCAGTGCTTTTATAAAATTAGACTGGTTCAAGTAGCTTAACTTTTATTTATATCAGTGGTTCTTCTCAACCCTAAAATGGTTCACAGGTCTATTCTGAAAAACAAAACAAAAAAACAATGCTAAATGCATATAATAAAATGTAGCTAAATATATAATTGTTCATAGTTGAATAGAAAGATAAGTAGGCTTATATAATGTTAAAAAAGGAAGTTAAATCTCATATATTTTGTTTATGCAACATCCAGTCAAACTCAAGGTCAAATTCATCTGTCAGCTAGTAGAAGCTACTTCTAGACAAATTTGGTAAATGATAAAATGGACAGGTTGTAATATGCCCTTATCCTTGAAAAACGATTAACAAAACTACACAAGGTAAAAGAAAACATGACCCAGACTACAATAAATATGGGTGCACTTGTGACAGAGGTAAACATGATCTGTGCTGACCGATGTGTTTTGTACGGTCAATTATGGGCTGCCTAAACTGGAAGTTGTTCTGAACCACTTATTTAAATTACTCATGTCAGCTATTTTATTTATTTTTTAGTGTGAGAAGTAAGATCTATAGCTTTTCGCAGCTTGCTTTTTGTCTCATAGACTTATACAGAGAAGCTGCGTGATAAGGTTCACTTCACCTATATCTTGCTCTCGTTCTAAATATCAGCAAGTCTCTTGGCCAAAAAACACATAGAACCTTCTACGTTTTTCTTAACAGAACAAGCTTTCTTTTAGTAACTGTTAAAATGACTCCAGTGTTCCTTTTTTTTTTTTTTCCAAGGGGATTTTGAGTAAACCCCACGGAATCGGTGTGCAGAGACAAGATCTAGTTTCAAGGCTTTGATTTAGTGTGCAAAACGGCATCCAATCTCGCTTTCTCTCTCTGTACTGTTTTGCACGCTTCCTTCCGACTTATGTTTTTATATTCTTCTGCGATACAGTACAAGTGATGTACTGTGCTTTCACTGTGCTTTTTCACGGAATAGGTAAAAATTTCATTAAAATGTGAACAGTGTGTCCATTCAGGCGCCCAGGTTCCACCTGTTGAAATGTAACCAGTCGTATTTGCTTTACTGATTTTTACAAGGAAACCTGACGCTCTCTAGCAGACTGTAACATCACAGAGAGGAAGGCAGAGCCTGACTGGCTGAAACTTAGAGGTTTGAAATGGCTAGCACCCAAACGCCAAAGTAAAAGACCAGTTCACTGGCGTCTATGTACTACATGGTTTGCAGAGATCAGGATTAAGGCAAAAAAAAAAATGTGCTGAAACCTGCAATTGAATTTGATGTTGCAATTTTTGAGGACCACCTTGAGAACAGTCTTTATGTAATCGCAGTATACAATTTATTTTAAATGAAGCTACAGCACATTTATTGTCAATGTACCAACATGGAGAAGGATGAAGCCCATGAAGACAGGTCTTGTTGAAAACTCAGGCCAGGAAAACAAATGGATATTTTTGGATTTGGTTTCCGTCTCAGTATTATTAGAAGTGAGGACAGCATGAGCCTACATTAGTCCACGCAATATCATTGTCTGTTACATTTTTACAGTTTTCTGTGAATTGTGAGGCTGCAAATTCATTAGCCTGGTTTCGCTGAAAGGATCATAATAATAGCTGGGTGAATGAGTCCACTAATTGCACGTGGGCAACTCTCCAGAGGGACCTTCTTTTGCAACAAAATATTAATTACACTAACCTTCTGGAGTGGAATCAATGTGGCTGATATGTCTCAGGAATTAACAAGTCATGCTATGGAAACCAGAGCTTTAGGGAGTAATCATCTAAAGTCTGTCAGAAATGGTGCCGTAAACACTCTTTACAGTATTGCTCATGCTAAAAGATGCTAATATGACCACATTTGCATAGCACTTTAGATTGTATTGCCATTAGCATCAGTGCTGCCCATGGAAAACTAACTTTTGAGTGGTTCTTTGTGTTTCAGATGAAGAAGGAGCTCAGCGACAATGAATCCATCTCACAGGAAATAGTTGGCAATGCCCATGTTGAGAATTACGCTATAAAAATGTTCCTCTATGCTGATAATGAAGATCGATCAGGACGTTTCCACAAGTAAGTCAAGGTGCAGGTTGGATTAGTTGGCCTTTCCGCCCCCAGAATGTTTAGACATAGGATTTTAAATGGGCATACCTTAATTGCAGTTTACTTTCACCGAACCATGACACAAAATAATCCCACTGTCACTAATGCACATATAGCGAGTGAGTAGCAGGCTAAAATTAGCAACAAAGCTGGCTCTGTACAGGGTGGTTGCCTGGGAGTGAGACGGCATGGATTAGCCAGGTGTTGCGTTACAGGTCACAGCAGTATAATGAAGCTGTTGTGGACAGTGACGTCATAGGCAGTGCAATGCTGGTAAAGGGTCCAGGAGCTGAATACCTGGCAGTGACTCAGGCCTCAGGTCATACCGACTGGCACTACCCAAGGTATTTAAAGTAATTGTTAGTTTTGTTGTTGGTAGATATACCTGAGTACACTTCTGTAAAATGTTCACCTGGAAAAAAAAAATCTCAGAAATAAACTTTAGGATGTTGTCGTAGACGTAGGAACTTTGTACGCGACGCAGTCGTGCAGGAAATACCTCTATGTGGATTGCAAACAAAGTCTTATCCTGATACAACATTCCCTCTAAGGTCTCAAAATACCTTCTGAAATGGATCAACTTTGGCATTTCGTGCCACATTTGCCCTTATGCTCTTTGTCCTCTTCCTGCTGATGAGGTTTCGAGTAAAGATCAGTCTTACCATAGGAAGCTGTCAGACCTGCATACACTCCCTGTCCAGAGGCCACTTTTCAGGATGTATTCATACTTGGGGTTTGTTCAAACAGTGCAAAAGGTGAATCATTGTGTATTTTATGGTTTTACTTATAAAAGGTACTGTAGTTCACGACATTTATTCTCATTCTGGAAAAACAATTCCAGTATTGTCAGCAAGTTCCTTTAAGTTTTCTTGAACATGAATGTATAATCCTAACCCTAAAGGTTTTATTCTAAAGAGGGAATGAGATTTGTCTCACAGTGACCAGAGCAGCATGCCTTGTTACGTAACTTACGAAATAAAGTTTCTCACATTTTTATACAATCGTACTGTGATCGTAATGCGTACTCCTCAATTGCTCTCAAGAAATGCGGTGGAGCACGCTGTATATTTATTATAAACAAAGCGCAAAATAAATTACAAGCATGCGACATCGTAGTTATGTTGTCAGTAAGTCAAGAAATTACCAAAAAGTACTAATAAATTACTGGTACTTTGTGTGTTTGTTGGGAAGGATTTGCGTGCAGGTATATATGATGTTCATTCTATTCATCAGGAGCAGTTTCATTAACATGTTATTTCATGTTAGTATTGTGTATTTACCATGGTAACTGTTGTTTCATAACCCCAAAATGCCACTTTATTTTCACTTTGTGTTACTTTGTATATTTTTAAATGACCGTGGTGGCTCATACCAACTTCACAAAAACTAGTTTTGGACTGCTATTTAAAAGCCTTACCTTATAGGCCTACTGTTTATTCATCATATTCTTACAATTTATGTTTACGTTAAAGTGGGACAGTACTTCTGTGTGTCTCAACCATTTTTGTGACACATATTTGCTTGTTTTATAAAAGCAAATTTATTATAATTCTTATTGGCAAATTATATTTATATTAGAAATTAGGTTAAATTCCAAAAAAATAAAAAAATAAATTGGGTCACGGCTTTATGACAATGGGAAAATGTGGGTCTCATGGCCAAACCAGTTGAGAACTAATGTTCTAGGAAATTTGGACGGCGGCGTGTTTAACTACAGCAGAAGTGCGACTAAGATTAATCTGTCCCAGGATGGTGGTAGGGAGATTGACATATGGGGTCATTGCATAAGTGTTTATAGGAAATTTAAAAAACACCTAACTAAATTTTCTTCGGTAATTAAGCTAGAAAGCAACTTTAGGGTCCGACCCCAAACTTTTGAACGGTAGTGTGTGTAATATCCAGATCTTTCACACGTCTGCTTTATGAGACCTACAACTGGCTTAATTTTAGTGAAAAGAAGTACTCTGAGAAACTAAATGACTGCATTGCTGTGTTAACCGTTTAATTTGTGTTTTGATCACAGGAATATGATCAAGTCCTTCTACACCTCAAGTCTTCTGTTTGATGTGTTGACTGTCTTTGGCGAGTTATCAGAAGAGGTGAGTCACTTTTCGTCCCCTACGTTGTCAACCGAGTAGGTCTATATTTTGACACCCTAGGCTAGTATGACAAAATTTTGTGTTGAAGGGACATAAATATGGGCCTAAGATGTGTTTCTTGACACAGTCCCCCTGTTTCTGATGGCACAGACACAAGCTCGCCTAATTTAGTGGAACGTGAAAACGTCTAATGGAATCAAATACGTCATTAGAGCCATGTTCTCGTGTTCAAATCTGAAAACTGCAACAAAAACATGAAAACGTGGAAATTAATGGGAAACTATAAAAGTGAGCCCAAGGACTGACAACGCCTCACCAGTCTCAATGTACACAGAGGTTTTGAGAGGCCAATTCTTGGCAAAATTGGGCCTGGAAAGTGTTGCTAATCCACCAGTTGAATCTGTGTATTTCCAGTGTGCCTATTAGACCATCCCTACTGGTCGCCATGGCCGCAGATGTCTCTTTTATACAGAGGGGAAGTGACCTGTGTCCGAAGATGGACAATGTTTCATTGAGTGTTCTTCGCTCCCTAAGGGCCAGACATTTTCCTTACTGTAGAGTGCTCATTGGACTGACTGTTTCAACAATGAGCTCTCAGAATCGCCCTCCATTACTGTGCTGTTTCTGTCTGACAATGCCACAAGGAGTTGTGCCATATTAAATTACATGAGGAAAGGGAACGTTTTTAGTGCTAGACTTAAGAGGACCCAGTACTGATGTATGTAAAGTAGAAGTTGAGATGTGAAAGTGCTTCAAGAGTCTGCAAAACCCTTTTAATGGATGTGAGTTGGTGTGTAATTACATGTTTGAGCACACTTCAGAGCATTGAAAATAAAGCTATACACTCTGATGTCATTCTTTAAAAAAAAAAAAAAACATTTTACTGTACAAATTCAATAATTACAGTTCTTATATGAATAATATACTGAATGCATTGCATTAGTTTTTCACATCGCAATAGAATTGTCCTTATGTATAGTTAAAAAATAGCTGTTATTAGGGCTAGGTAAAAATATGGATTTCTATCGATTTTAATTGACACTTATTTTTATGAATCAATATCGATTCTTAAATCCTGAGAAACGATCTTGCTGTTTACAGCTGCTGATGAATGAACAGAACATTGTAGAGCACATCCCATCCAAAAAATCACTATAAGCTTTGTGCTTTGGTACTTTTGATATAAAATAAAGTCTCAGATTTAAAAGTCTGTCCATTTTATCATGAAATTCAAACAATAAATACCGTTTTGATACCACTCTTTAATGTGGTGTGACAGATACATTAATATTGATAATAATAATCAAAAATGTTCCTTGAGCACCAAATCAGCATATTCAAAGGATCATGTGACACTGAAGACTGTAGTTATGATGCTGAAAATTCAGCTTTGTCATCACAGGAATAAATTACATTTTAAAATTTATTAAAATAGAAAACAGTTGACTTATAATTCAGTAATATTATTGATTTGACTGCACTGACACTATTGGATGAGAACAGAACTGTTTATAGCTGATTTTACTTTTTTTTTTTTTCATAATTTGTTTGGAGCTTGAGCTTCTCATGTCCTATTGCTTTATTTGAAAACAGTGCAGAACATATCAGTAAATAAACTCACATTCATAAGTGAATGTACCGAAATCAGAGTCATGAGTGAATCATTCATCACTCAAGTGTTATCCGTGTCACATCCAGCCAAAATCCTAACAAATCAGATCTGCTCCTTTTATCACCTATTGTTTTGCTGAGAATGTTCATTAACTGAACATTTCTTATCTTAATGATTCACTGTTTCACTTTCCCCTTTTCTCTACTTTCCAGAACATCCAACACAGGAAGTATGCAAAGTGGAAGGCAGCCTACATCCACAACTGCCTGAAGAATGGTGAGACTCCGCAGCCCGGTCCTATTGGAATGGAGGGGGAAGCATATGGTAAGTGCTGATACTATATCTGCTCCCCCAGAATGATCCTGTGACTCCCCTTAACAAAATACACACCAGCTGGGGGGCTTTCCTTCAGGAATACTGAGTGGCTTTCTCCATGTGAGTGTTGTTTCGGAGTCAGTAAATGTTAGCACATTGTGTGCCTTATCAAAGTTGTGAAGAACACAGGAGATGACCGACTCGCCCAGGTGACCCTCCCCCTGCGAGTCAGCACAGGCTGCTATTTATGTAGTAATTATTTTAACAATCACAGAGTGGATCAGGGTTGCCACCCCTTTTAATAGTGTGAAAATTATTCACTGTTGAGTAGCCTAACTATTTTACAGTCAAGATAGTCATTAGGAAGTTGTATTGTGGTGGCAGCAATTCATTTCTCAATACATTTGTGATGACAAGACATCTAAATATTTTATTTCTCTTTTTCTGACCTTTCAGCATAATCTCTTAATTTAATTGTGGATGACCTGTAGCCAGTGTTTAGGACATTATTTAATCAATTCACAGAACACAAATAGATTGCTTATTGTTTAATATGTCACTTATGTTCCACTATAAAAAAACAATTGGAATGGTTAATTCATTCATTTTGTATTGAGTTACACAAGCCAAAGGTTTAGATTTGGACATTTGGAAAGGAAAGGTCATTCCATCGTTTACACAATAGCAATACCAAACCCATTTCCTCTTGAAACTTTATTTAAATAAATGATCACCAGACGTAGAACACCACGACCATGCCAATAGCATATAGCAAGGCTATTCAACTTCATCAAGAAGTGGGCCAAATGAAACAATCATCGGGGCAAGCCCGAGCTAGAATATTTTGTGAATGAAATCAGCAGAACAGTTATGTTATAAAAATAAAGCATTTTATCACTTTCTTAGTTTCTTTAATAACATTTTGTATTATTCATGAGAAAGAATCCCACCTAGGAGGAAATTCAGAAAAAAAAACATTAAACTGGTTTTCAAAATTTGTCCATAATGGAGAGAATAAATCAGATGGATACAAGTTCTCTGTGTCTATTTAATAGTGCCTCTTCACATTGTGCTCTTTCTGTTTTGCTATAGTTTCATTGCTTAATAAACGCACAGGTTGAGAGCTAATTGCATTCTTTAGTGTGAACAAGTCATTTTCATTCTACTTGGAACTGGTGGTTTTTGTCTTTTTTTCACTTTGAATGATTCCAGGAGACTGTAAAAACTGCTTCACAGGTTTTAGAACTGAATGATTGACAGTTGACACACATTCTCCACAGTGTTCATGCAATGGCACATTTTCACAGCAAGGAAAGAAGTTTTGGAGAAATGTAGTGAAACAAAAAAACTAGCAATCTCAAGTAACTTTTTTTTAACCAGGTTGAATTCAAGTTAAATAGGCCTGGAATATAGCATATTTATTAACTAGAATATGCAAATTATAATATTATGAATCCAGACATCTTGGATCTTGTGAACACCTTTTGTAGTTAGTCAACTTTGAACCTCTTTGAACCATGCCCAGTGGCATGTAGGGCAGCAACAAAGGTTTGCCACTCCTGTCTGTTTTGGGCCAGCTTCTGAATGATATCCCTGGTGTAGTTCAGTGCCTTCAGTTCTGCTTCCACTGTTCAATGGGTCTTCCCATTAAACTTCCCAGAGGGAACTTGGGTCTTCCTCTTTCGTTTACCCTCTGGTGTCCAGAAGATGGTGATCTGGGTGATGGCATTTTGTTTGCTCTGGATGACGTGTCTGATGGATCCATCGCCTTCTCATGATGATGGTGTCCATACTTTCTTGCTTGCACTGGGCGGGTAGTGGTTGGTTAGAGATGGTTTTGGGCCAGAAGATTTGCAGAATTCTCTGGAGGTTCTTCGTGTGGAGGGTTGACAATTTGGTAAGGTCGTTCTCTCTCATTCTCCAACATTCAGAGCCATAAAGTAGGGTGGAAAGGACGCAGCTCTGGTACAGTCTCAGTTTAGTGTGGGTTGTATATTGTGAGTACCTCCACACATTTTTCAACATACTAAAGGTGTTTTCTGGCTTCTTGATGTCACTACCTGCTCCTCCGTTGTGTCGAACGATGCTGCCCAGGTAAATAAACTCCTCAGTTGTGGGTAGATCTGTTCCTTCTACTTGGACCTGTGAGGGGTTGGGGATTGTTCAGTGTCATCACCTCTGTTTTCTTCAAGCCTATGCTGTGCGTAGGTGCTAAGACAAGATGTTTTCTCCTGCATTTGCTGGTGAGTATGTGAAAGCAGCACCAGGTTGTCAGCAAAATCAAGATCTTCCTGTGTTGAGAAGAGAGTCCATCTGATGCCTTTTGGTTGGCCTTTGGTTGTCTCTTAGTTTAAACCGGTGTAATATTATCACCAACTATATGGTTGCGGTATCATGGTAAAATCGCATCTTGTTTAGAGATGATGTGAAAGATGTGAATGTTTGACTGCAAGATAATGTATTTAAGATGGTTGTTTGAAAAGATTTTTTTCTCCTTCATGTGCAGGTCAAAGCAGTGCTTGGCGGTGGGGTTTAGTTAGATCACTTTTCTCTCCACATCTGCTGGGCGTGCTGCTTTTGACCTGACCTGCTCATGTCAGAGATGAAGTCGTCTGTACACTGAGCCGTTGGGACATACACATGCATGCACAGTATGCTTCTGTAGCATGTGAAATACTCTTATAATGTCTGTATCAGCACTGGTTTTTATTCTGCGCTGTTTTATTTTTAACTGTTGTTAAAGCTCATGTAACAAGTGTTTTCTTCATGTTATAATGGTATTTAAATTTTACTTCTTCAGCTTTACATCTAGCAGCTGGGCCCCTCTTGTTAAGTAGTGACCTCATGCTTGGTTATTCCCACTTATGTGCTGCATTGCCAAAAGGAAAATGATAGCATGCTTTTTGCCTTGCAGAGTTTAAGCACCTTATCACAGTATCCGTCTCATTCCATATGTCCGTCAAATTGCCTTTTCCAAGGAGGTCCCCTAGAAAATCTATTATAACAATATGCCAAGATGTTTATGTTCTGTATAACGAACACCAGACCTTGTTTGAGGTCAGACCTGCATTGGGTCTGCTGATTAACTGTTCGTTTTCTATTGTCCTCAGCAGTTAATCAAGTTCTTCCTGTGCATGTGGGATCCCAGTATGACAACTAGCACATTCAGGTCATGTGATCCACCTTTTTTTGCAAAGCAGAACTGAACTTTTTTCTGTGAATGCGCAAGAATTCCAATAGGTAAATAACTAGAAGAATAATAAAGTGCAGTAAGCGGTAAAAGTATTTGTGCTTCAAATGTTTATGATTATGATGCTAACACTTTACAACAAGGTCTCATTTGTTAACATTAGTTAATGTAGTAACTAACATTAACAATGAACAGTACATTTTTTACAGTATTTATTAATCTTTCTTAACTTTAGTTAATAAAAATACAACTGTTCATTGTTAGTTCACAGTAACTAATGTTAACAAATACAACTTTTGATTTAATAATGTGTTACTAAATATTGAGAAGATTAATAAATGCTGTAGAAGTATTGTTCATTTTTAGTCCATGTTAACTAATGTAGTTAATTGTGGATTACAATTAAGTTGTTTTTAATGTTTTATATTAACATTTAATTTGTTCAGTTTTGCTTTTAAAGGGATATTTTGGGTTCAAAACAAAATTTGGTAACACTTAAAGCCTTTAAGTATAAAGCATTATAAAGGTATTCATATTGTGCGTTATAATGCATTATAAAACGGTTAGTTCCTGTCCTTGATTCTGATTGGTCAATAGCTGTTTTATTCACGCTATGACCCAACGGTTCTGTGTATCACTACACAACACCCTTAGCAACCACTCTTAGCAATGTAAACTGTATGTTGTATGATATTGTTTATTGAAGCTTCCTGTATTATGTAGAAGAGTATTTTGAGAAAAAGATTGAGTGAGCGAGTTTATTACCTGCATTCAGATTTAGCATTTTCCTTTAGGTCAGTCCTATGTTCATAATAAAAAATCTGTTTAAATGTCCAATGTATTATCTTGTCCTTTTAACAGTTTTCCCGTGACTGACAGCGCTGGTCAAAGCATTTGTTAACTAATGAAACCTTATTGTAATGTGTTACCAACATGACAAACCACCAATTTGCAAAATTTGAAATTATTTATGAGAAGATATACAAGTAAGCAATAAGGTAATAAGAACGCTTCGTGCCGTGCCTAACAACGCCCTTCAGCTGTGACTTATTCACGATACAGCACAGCCTCTCGTACCTTACTATCTTTTATATATATATATATATATATAATTTCAAATTTTGCACATTTGCAAATTGGTGGTTTGTCGTGTTGGTAACACTTTACAGTAAGGTTTCATTAGTTAACTAATGAAATTATCCATTAGTTAACTAACATAATGTCATGATGTTACAATTATTCATGAGACCATGCAATTAAAATACTTTTTTATAATGCATTATGCATACAAGCTTTAAAGGGGACTTATTATGCAAAATTCACTTTTGCATGGTGTTTGGACATAAATGGGTGTTGGCAGTGTGTACACAACCACCCTATAGTGATAAAAATCCACCCACTCCTTTTTTTGAATCCCCATAAATCATAAGCAGTGTATCAGTGTGACGTCACAAAAGCCACAGGCCTCGCCCACAAATGTTGACAGACACTGACGTTTGAACATAGAACCGCCCTGGGCGTGTTCACAGCGAGTCCGCCATTGCTGCACTGACAAGAATAACTCCCAAGCGTTCTGTAGCTGGATGGATTAATCCACATAGCTCTCTCCATTTACTCCCTAAATCTGAGCTGCTGAAAACGAGGTGGATTAACTTTCGAGGAAAATGCTCCCTCAGTTCTGTCTAAATTCGTTTATGTCTGCGCGAATCATTTTACTCCGGACTGCTTAGTCTAGTGAATGAATATCAATACAAAGGGACAATACTAAACAGAGACTGTGCTAAAAATGTGTTACTCAAGGAGGATATACAAGTAAAGACTTTTCGTGATCCAGCTTAAAGACTCCAGAGTGATACTGGATACGACAGTAATGAAGATGAGAGCACTTTATTACAGTTCATCTGAGTTTATTTACGGGTATAAAGTTTATTATTACCACCCGAAAGGCATAAGGTCTTTATATATTCGTTTACTTTTAGTTGTAATTAGTGTTTCTGTGTTCTTCGCTAAGTTGGTGATGATAATACAAGGGAAAGAGAGAGAGTTCATGGATAATGTTTTAATGCATGTTTTATTAAGCTCTTACAGTGATTTTCTAGAGTGAAAACAGAAGCTTCATCTTTTGTGTGAAATACAATAAACGTCACAAAACTCATCTGTAAAGTTTTGGCCATCATTCGGACGGTACAACAGGGCTGTACTAATATAGTGGATAAAAACAAGAAGACAATATAAGTTATAACCGTAATTTAACTAAACTATACCTGTTCTATCTCCATGCAGCATATATTCGCAGTTTCTGACATTACAGTGCGTCCTGACTGAATCTTGTCACCGGAGAATCAGCTCGTGAAGCTCCGCTCTCTAAGGCCGAGCGCAGCAGCTCATTTGCATTTAAAGGGACCACACTTGAAACGGCTCGTTTTTGCTCAACCACTAAAAGTGGCAATTTTAACATGCTATAAAAAAATATCTGTGAGGTATTTTGAGCTAAAACTTCACATACACTCTCAGGGGACATCAGAGACTTATTTTACATCTTGTAAAATGGGGCATAATAGGTCCCCTTTAAGTAAAGTCTTAACCAAGATTTTTTTCTTTTTTAAAGGATGGACGAGTGAATATTAATTTTTGTGGTTATCAAAATTATGCCACATCTGCTGCTTGAACTTAACTTGGAATATTCCTTTAAGAACCATACTAGTGGTATTGTCTCCTCGCCGAGTTTGGCTTTCCAACTTACGGGAATATATGCATGGCAAGCGCGCCCCGGGGCATGGGAAAAAGGCTTATTTGAAGGAAAGAAAACTGATCTGTAACAACTTTCTCAATTAGTATACTATTCCTAAGACTCATCTACAGTGTTTACACCAGTAGCTGTTCGTTTCCTGGAGCAGGCTTTGCACCCGTGCCATGACTCCATGGAAAATAAAGGTCTCTTTACTTTAGCCTGTTGAGAAATTAAGGTCAAACAGAAATGGGCTCCGGTGTCAGGACAAGTACAACTTGGAAAAAATTTGACGTTTAAAAAGTCAGTGAACAACATGCTCTAGACATGCTGAAATCATTGTCTAAATTTCTCTTTTGCAGTTTTCAGGTGAATCTGGGGGTTGCTCTATTTGAATTGGTTTGCATTAAGTAGATTATATAACCAAGGTTGGCCTAAATTGGGACAAATATAGCAGGCATGACCATATGTATGCATGTACAGTATGATTATGTGTAACATTTTAATTTTATGTAGCATGACTGATTGCAAAACGTGATTTGGAGAGACAGCAAATTTAATTATTCCTCATAATGAACCCCTTTTGCCTTGGTAAACGAAATCACCCATAACAGTTCTGATTGCTGCTAGTTTTTATTATTACAACATCTCCCCCCATTGCAGTATTTCCTCAAATGTTGCATGCATGTTACAATTCTACAAAAGACCTTTCTCTTAAACAATTCAATCTGTTCACAATTTATCCATTCCCTGCCTGTCACTAATTAGCACAGAATACATTTTTCTGTGTGTAATGTAGGTCACAATTTTTGGCCAGCAGCAGTAGAGTTTGGTTGAGCACACCCTTTAAAAATGTTCATAATTCAGCTATCAGCACAGATCAATAATAAATAAAGAGACCTATTGGCAGAGAGAGCTTCTCTTAAGCCTCACATTGACTTTTACGAATCCATAGTGTGCTAGAGCCAATGTTGGTTCCCACTCCATCACCTTCCTACTTGCAGTATAAACAAAGGCCTTTCAGAGTTCACAGTGATTTCATTACTGAGAACTTTAATAGAGTTTTAAAATAAGTTTAATGGATCAGTCTTTTTTTTTTGGTAGTGAAAGATAGGTTCTATGTTATGGATTGGTGTTTAAGTACTCAAGTAGCTTTCCAAAACCAGTCACATCGATCAAAGTCCAGCAACAACTACTCACAAAATAATCAGCTTATTTACTGTATCATTTTTGTCATTGGTTGCGGTTATTCTTTTTCTTTTTAAGAAGCCTTTTCTTTCCGTGCTGGTTTGTTAGACCGCAGTTGACCTTTAGTCCAGGTCCATAGGGCTCAACAATCTTTTTAGAGAAGATCAGGTGCTTGGTTGAATTATATGTGGATTACTCACATAGACAAAATGAACATTTATTTTCTATGTGCTGTGCAGTTTATTTTATACATGGTATTTATTTCCCCCATTGCTTTTAGGGAAAGCATGATATATATTCAGGTGTTCAAAATAATCTCCAGAGCCACAGCTTGTTTATGCATAGCTCAGCTCTTCATCCAGCCCCTCTGTGTGGATTATTACTCTTAAGAGCAGAAGGGATGGCTTTTTTGTGGTGCTATCATTCTGTAATCACAACCTCTCTTTTCACTATAGCAGTACAAAGCTATCTTGAGTATAGACTTTCACGGTCATAGTCTGCCAGCTTATGGCCTTCACAATTCCTCTTCTGCCTGCAGCATCGCTCAGAGAACAAAAGTCTTCTCCAGGATTGACCATGAATCCCCCTGATCTGTGTCTGATCAAGGCCCACTGCACAGAAACCATATGAAGGCCATATTTTCATAAGAGCATAATGTTTATTTGACTTGCCCCACCCTTATTATTTCACCGAATATTATGAAAATAAACCTCCTGACACATGTCTGGGGAAGGGAAAGTCATCAAAAAAAAAAGTTTAAATCAACCAAATTTGGAAATGTGTTTTTCATATGCTTCATTTACTTGTTCCTAGTGATGAAATGTTATATTGAAGTTTCACCTTGTTATTAAATGTTGCTGATGCAAGCAAATATATATCGTGCTAACCTCTAAACTGTTTTACTGTTATATAATATTTTTGCGAAATTGAATCTGCCCAGGGGCTTTAGAAACATTATGAATGTGGGATTGATGTTAAATTTCAAATGGAAGAACCCTGCTACAGTTTATTGAAATGTCTTGCTTTTTTTCTTGTTCTATTTATTTATATTCATCACTCATTTTGGGGTGTCTTAGGGTTCAGCTCGCAGTTGATTGAAATGTATTCTGTGTCATGACTGCTCTCATCAACTTATTCCAGGGTTTTGAGGGGGAAAAAGTGTCAAACTCAAATCAGATCACAAATTAAAAGTTCACTTGTATAATAGATTAGGCTGATAAAATTCCACATGTCTGAATTTCAAATTTTTAAATGGTGTTTGTTTCACTGTGCTGCCAAATATTTCCTTAGTTACAGGAAATTGTCTTGGTTCTTTCAGATTGAAGCCACTTCATCAAAGGCTTGACTGCCAATGAAACTCATTTGTTCCACGATTTGTATTCATGATAAAATTATGCAAGAAAATGCTGTGAACACAGGCATCTTTTCAGCACTGAATGGGATAATGTGAGAAAACAGAAAAGCCTGATTAGTACTGGCAGCAGACTGTTCAGAGCTCCATTAGTTGTGGAAAAATGACTCTAGGAAGGAAAACTTCATTCGTTTTATCAGTACAATGTTGTTGTTTTTTGTGTGTGTGTGTGTGTTTTTTAATATATATATATAAAGTCAAACTTTCTGGGCACTTTCACTACAAGCTTAATGTTGACAGATCGCTCTGCTGTTTGCATGAACATATTCGCTTGTTTTTTCTGTTTACTTTAGATGATGAATTTGGCGCTGAGGGTGGTGGTCCTTCACAAGCACCTTACGATCCACCTTACGATCCACCCCAATCCCAGCCTTCTTTCCATGGCCATCCATCAAACCAACCCCCAGCATCCAATTTCAGTAATATTCAGATACCTCCTGGGTCACACGCCCCAGCCAATACACCTGCAGATATTCCCCATCCAGAAGGTAAGCAAGCTGAGCTTTAGTGGAATTAGTACTTCACTATCATCTGACAAGCTTCCAATATACACTACTGTTCAAAAGTTTGGGGTAACCTTTTTTTGTTGTTTTTTGAAGAAATTAATACTTTTATTCACCATAAATGCATTAAATTGATTTCTTTAAAAAAAATCTGTTTCAAATGAATGTTGTTCTTTTGAACTTTCTATTCATCAAAAAATCCTGGGAAAAAAAATGGTTGCCACAACAAATTTTAAGCAGCACATCTGTTTTCAACAGTTATAATAAGAAGAAATGTTTATTGAGCACCAAATCAACATATAAGAATTATTTCTGAAGGATCATGTGACTGAAGACTAATAATGCTGAAAATCCAGCTGTGTCATCACAGGAATAAATTGCAATCATTAAAATAGAAAAGTTATTTTAAATTGTAATAATATTTCACAATATGACTGTTTTTACTGTATTATTGATCAAATGAATGCAGCTTTGGTGAGTGCAAGATAATTCTTCTTAAAAAAACAAACAAACATAAAATCATATCCACCCCAAACTTTTAAACAGAAGTGTATGTGCACTTTCTGTAGGAATAATGTTTTTATTTCAAGGGCTGTAACTTGTTTATGGATAGCCATGTATTTGATAACTAACTTTAAAATACAGTAGTCAACATTTGAAGTGGATCAGAAAAGTTCATCAAGGTTGTCCTAAGAAAAAGGTTTTAGTACAACTTTGAAATGTTTTGATCCACTTCAAATGTTGACTAGTGTATTTGTGTTGACTAGAGTATTTGCTAAATTTGTGTGAGCAAAGCAGCAGAAGATGACAGAATGAATCACTGTAACACTGATTGTCATGCAATAACAACTCTAATCCCTTGACTCAAATATACAGGTTGGGACAGAGCTGTAGTGTGTTTGCTTTTATATTTCCCATTCAGGTTTCCTGTTTTCCTTTTAAAGAGCAAAAAGGCAGGCTGAGGGTCCTCATGAGGGGCATGTTTCCCCTGGTAACTGCTGTCCTGTGTGATTAGTACCTCAGCTTCCAGACACGGAAATGACTAATCTGCAACATGGCACCCCAGAAGTGCAGCCACTTAATGTGATCATGCATAGCATGTACTCATTACCTTGCTTGTGTGTTTGACTACATGTCAGCCCTCGGACTCTTTAGATGAAACGGAACTGAACTTTGTTTCAAATAAAACGTAGCTTTTGTTCTTTTCTTTTTTCCTAGGAAAGATTATGCTCAGCCATAGCTCTTAGCTCTAAGTCAATTACTGTGGTGGACTAGTTAATTTGTCCATTACAGTTTTTCAACATCCTATCAGCCATGATTGCAAATGCAAAAGTGCATTTGTTTATGATCTAATGGACTTTTTCCCTTCTTTTTGGAGCAGCACAGCCCGTCAAACCAGTGCCTGTTCCACGAGCTATGCCGGTGGTCGATCCTTCACTTCTAAACAAGACCCAGGAAGGTAAGCTTTTTGTGTGAAGAAGACGACGACTCTTTACTGAAAATCCAATCTCACTGAACCCAGCAAATAATCGTGACAGAAAGGATAGAACCTCATTTCACCGAAATGATGGATCTCATTTTCTGCTCATAATGCCAGAGGAAAAATCAGACATTGCACTGGCTTTTCTAAATAAATTAAGGCTTTATGGAAAGCAGATTCACGGTTTTGGCTTTCCATGGTGGGTGGGAACGGCCACAGACGAAGCTCAAAATGACTTTCCCTCACTACCATCCACTGTGTCACTGGAATGCACCTTTAATAAGAGTTAATGCTGATTGTGTCCAAAGCTAGTGTTGGTATTCAGTCTGTCAATTAAATAATTTGGCTAATGAGTGAGGTCATTTCATATACAATGACTGGCCTTTATTGTTGCAATTGCCAGAAGTAGAGCCGATTGAGAGATTTGCAGTGCAAGACACAATTTGTCCAGTTACAAATTTGAGACAACAAAAGCTGCTTTTCTAGCCCAACCAGTCATGTATACATTGACAACAGAGTATCATTTTGATATTGTTTTGACTAATTCAAGTATGTCTGCTATCAAAACTGGTGCACAGGCAGGGACAAACAAGGAAGACAACACATACATATTAGTCATCATTAACATTGCATAACCACATGCCAAAAAAAACTACAACCTCAATATGAAAAGTTTGCAGTGTCATACCGCAAATTGCATTTTTCGTCCTCTCTCAACCGTCAAGGTCTTTCCGTGACAACAGATCGACCATGACATTGTCTGATTGGTTTGAAGGGAAAGTCTGTGCCTCATAAGACACTAATTGGGGATTTGAAAAATGGCTCTGAAGGTGAGGTGATTTTTGTAGGGGTCGTCCTCCAAGAGCTGGAGATCATCCTTGAAACCAGGGATTAGAAACTTTTCAAAAAACAAATGATTTTTTTTTTCTTTTTTTTCTTTGCAGAATGAGAGAAATGAGGGGGATTTAGTATTATTTAATACTAAATCATTTTAATAAATAGTACTTATTAATATTTTGAACTAGATTTTTATATTTTAGGTTTTATCTGAGCATGGAACCACCGAGCCATTTCTCTTTTTTTCCCCCCATTTTTTAAATTTTACTCAACGTTTTAGTAATTGTGCTTTTGTCATTTTTTTTATTAGTTGTTTTTATATATCTCTTTAGCTTTAATTTATTTTTGTATAGTTTTAGTCATTTTAATACTTGATTTCATACATAGTTTTAATATTTGATGACAGAATTTGTCAATGTTATCACTATGTAGCTAATGTGAACTAATTTAGGACATCAAGCCAACGTCACATTCTTTGCTAGGACAAGATGGCGCTACACTTGTTAGAAACATGTAACTTTGTTTGCTTATTTTAATCCAGTTTCGCTGACACTACTTCATGTCCCCTTTAAACTTATTTAATTCAGTTAGTTGCCAAGGCAAAACATTTTCATCTAACATTTATATTTTATTTCAGTTTTCTTTTTTTTTCTTTTAGTTGGGGATAACACCACCAAATCTGATTTGGTTGTAAACGTATAAGATATGTAAGATAACTAACATAGGATAATATGTAACTATATGTATGTGTTAGATTGTCACGTCTTTTTCCTTAATGCTCTATGATTTAAGTGTATAATATTTTATCATTCTGAAACCTATTATGTTTTTATAAATCAATTAAAAGACTTAACTTAATGAATTTAATCCCTTTTCTCAACCCACGCTAATCCAATCCCTATTTCTCAGAGTATTTAATAGTGATCAATACTTGCAGGGCAGTGATTAAGAAGACTGCAAACAAGCTGATACACCGACATGCCCTCGAGACAACCGCTCTACCTGCTCCAACAATAACAAACCTATTACCAATTACAACAAATCCCAAGGTGGATCATGTCACTACAGTGTAACTGGGAAATGCGTCTTAGTTAACAAACAAATCCTTACGGAACAGGACCTGTACTTACCAGTCTAAAGTCCTAATCAACCTGCTGCAGTAGCCTTCTAAGAAAGTCCTCAAATGTTCATTCTAATTCCATCTTTGGTTATGCATTCTGCATTCTTTTCAATTGATCAGCATATAAGTAGATTCATATTTGTAAATGTATGACATAAGGATGATCCAATGTGCGTCCCATAGAAACCTCTGTTCCACATTTCCCCTCCTCTACAGCCAAAATAAAAGTCGACCAAGGTCTTAACATTACCAATATAGTAACCTGTTGAAATGTTCTTGAAATCAAGCATCTCAGTTGAGACAGCTCTGTGGTTATAATCTTCCCAGTCTGTGTGTATACTTTAGTAATCGAGGTGCAAGCAATGCTTCGAATGAGACAAAAATGTATTATGGTTAAATATTAATACTGGAGAGGAGACAGGATCTAGAGATCTTTTTTAGATTCCCAGAAATGCTCTACCTAAAACTGTTTTGAAAGCTCACAAGTGCTTTGGTGGTCGTCTCTGTCCAGTTCATTATTTGGTTCCCACATTATGGATTCAGCTCAAACTGTCACTCAGAGTGTCATTGTGAGAGCCAGCATAGTTTACATTGTGGTAAAGGCATTCGTGCACCATGACTATAATATTTCAAATGCCCACTGGCAAATGCCTGAAGTTAAGTATTCATAAACTAGCCCAACCTCAACTCACCCTATAATTTAATGTGCTGTTGGGCACTGGAGAGACATACATGTGTGAAATGGGTGCATTGCAGAATTTTCCCTTGGGAATCATTCAAATACTAGCAGAGAAACTCTCTGGTAATCTCTGTATTTGTCTCGTATTAAATGTATATTGTTTGTATATTCACTATTATTTAATAAATAGCTTACTACTTCTAATGTACACTAAAATTCGAAAGTTTTCTTATGCTCACCAAGGCTGCATTTATTTGATCAAAAAACAATAAAAACCGTAATAAAGTGAAAATATTATTACAATTTAAAATAACTTTTTTTTATTTTAATATGTAATTTATTCCTGTGATGGCAAAAAAAAAAAATTCAGCATCATTATTCCAGTCATCAGTGTCACATAATCCTTCAGAAATCATTTTAATATGCTCATTTTGTGCTCAAGAAATTTTTTTATTACTATGTTGTAGGGCTGCTCGATTATGGCAAAAATCACAATCATGATTATTTTGGTCAGTATTGAAATCACGATTATTTAGCACAATTATTGGTGGGTAAATGATCAAAGTCTTATTTCATGATATGAGTCATTTAAAATGTTTGTAAATTTCACAATTATCGATACTTCATCAAAAACTAATACTAGTTTAATTAATGTAAGTAAAAAGTCCTCAAAACAGTTACAGAACAAAGAAACTAATTACAAACAAAGCTGACAAAAATACAACAGAACAAAAATACAAATGAAATAAAGTGCTTTAGGTTTTTCAGGAAGATGTTCTAACAGTGGTATTCAGATTCAGAAGTAATAGCCTACAACAGAAATTTTATAAAGTAATCAAATGTAAAATATCAGTGCTGTATACATTTAAATATAGACTAATCCTTATTAAAACTACAAAAGTTATTCATTATTATCTTTGTCTTTTGATGTTTGATTAACAATAATGACTGCTTGCAGGTTTATTAGGTTGCTGTCACTTTAAGAGCTGCACGGATCCAATATACTTTTATACACGCGTTACGTTTACGAGGACACTACCAAAACTGCATTTTGGCATTTTTGTGAGTAGGCTATTTGACCATTGAGGGGTGAATCTGAAGCCCACAGTATACTTTGCTTATGCACGTTTGGCTCCGTCTCGGAGCGTGCTCAGAGAGACGCCTGGGGAACATTGTCTCTTTCACAGCATAATTTGCTTTTAATGACACTTTAATATCAAACACATCCCACAGTTTAGCAACAGTAGACTGCATTTTACAACACTACGTTTGGCTTAGGGAGGAATTAAAGTGCACCGCTGCACAATAATCGTTTTATGTTTATTATCCTGTTTTTGTAATCGTTGGAAGCCAAAATCTAATTCGAAATATCAATTATGATTAATCGCACAGCCCTACTATGTTGAAAACAATAATGCTGCTTAATATTTTTGTGGAAACTGATACATTTTTTCCAGGATTCTTTGATGAATAGAAAGTTCAAACGAACAACAATTATTTGAAATATAAATATTTTGTAAAATTATAAATGTACACTGCCCTCCAAAAGTTTGGAAACACCCCTGGCAAAGTGTGGTTTTGGACGATATCAGCATAAATCCTTATATACATTACAGTAACTTGACATTATCATTGAAGACCAGCAATAATAATTTTAATTTTGATGACATAATAATGGCAATATATACATGTCAAAGTCAGACATGCCCCTTTGCCAGCTGTGATGCCTGGTTACTGGTTTAAACTTGGCCCAGGTTTGTAAAAGATCTTTGGGTCAGCACATCTTAATAGCTTCAACAATTGATTGCCAATTAAGTTTAGAATACAATGAACCAATTAGAACCCAGTTTAGGTCAGATAGCTGCTAATGGTGGATATTTTGATGAAATGAAAATTTAAGTTTTTTTCTATGTATAAACTGTTTATGTAATAAAATATGTTTTCGTAGTTTGTGTTGTCCCTTATCAGTGCAAAATTATCACAAATTAAAAGGGATTCATGCCAATATTGTCCAAAACACCACTTTTCTAGGGCGTTTCCAAACATTTGGAGGGACAGTGTATTTACTGTCACTTGATAAATTGAATGCATCCTTAGTGAATAAAACTAATAATTAATTTTGCTCTTTACAGGAGACTTGCGGCTCACACCAGAAGACTTTACTCAGGCTCAGAAGTACTGTAAATATGCAGGCAGTGCACTGCAATATGAGGATGTGGGCACTGCCGTCCAGAATCTGCAGAAGGCCCTGAAGCTTCTAACCACTGGCAAAGAATGAAACCATTGTGCTGGCCCCCTTAAAACTACTTTATCAGAGATCTGGCCCAGACGAACTGAAAAAGGGCCATTTCCCCAGCCCCATCTGTATCAAAAAGAGACTCTCCACAGGACACCCCCACATCACTCAATACAACATCTGTTTCACTCATATTGGATGTCAATAGCTTTTCATTACTAGACTCATGGGACAAAGATGCGACACAAAAACAAAAAAAATCAGGTGCATGTGAAAGATCTTTTCAAATTCTGAGGAGTTAATACATTATTCATGGTTTGGAGTTTTTTGGCTTCACAACAATTTGGTTAGATATGCATGGACATGACAGCATGTCTCAAGATATCTATTAAACAAGAACTCTCATCTTTACCTCAGGCTCTCTGAAACATGAGCATTAGAGTCAC
Organism: Anabarilius grahami; assembly: GCA_003731715.1. NCBI lineage: Eukaryota > Metazoa > Chordata > Actinopteri > Cypriniformes > Xenocyprididae > Anabarilius > Anabarilius grahami. Next base: position 858,229 of record RJVU01008096.1, on the reverse strand, counting down.
TTTGCCTTTAAAGGGATAGTTCACCCAAAAATGAAAATTCTATCATTTACTCACCCTCAAGTTGTTCCAAACCTGTGTGAGTTTCTTTCTTCTAAAAACAAAGAAAGATATTTTGAAGAATGTCAGTAACCAGTACGGTAGCCATTAACTTCCATAGTATTTTTCTCCTGCTATGGAAGTCAATGGCTACCGTCAACTGTTTAACAACATTCTTCAAATTATCTTCTTTTGTGTTCAGCAGAAGAAAGAAATCCATACAGGCTTTGAACAACTTGAGGGTGAGTAAATGATGACAGAATTTTCATTTTTGGCTGAACTATCCCTTTAACTACCTTTACTACTTTTCGTTTGCTTCTATGTATATGCTTAAGGTGGAAGGATTCTGCAGTTAGTTTACTTAACAGTTTTCTGCCATTAGTAAAGTGTTCTTATGATCAACAATAAATCTTTTTTTGACTCTTATTTGACTGGGGTTTTTTTTTGGTCATTTGCAGTGCATGTTTTCCTTTGTATAATAATCCTCATGAAAAATGAGCATTCACAAGTCATAAGTATTCCTTATTTTGCTTTTTGGTGCTGGAGTACTAAATGTAGTCCTTATATGCTGCTTAATAAGGTGCATGCATTGCTTCATGTAAACAGTAAGCATTGCACACATCCAATTAGAAAATTAATAAGGATTATAATAGTGTTAACTGGCCTCTGTACGGAGCCTTAAATCAGACAATTAAAAAAGCCAAAGCAATTGGACCCATTTGCACAGTTTGACTAAATTAAATTAGAAAGACTGTCATTTTCTCCTTCACTGTCATTAATGCTTTGTTCATATTCAAATTATTTCAGATGCCAGTTACCGTAAGATTCTGTCACAGTAAGTATTCCCGCAGATTGAAATGTGGGTGTGATAGTACATTTCAAAGGCACTGAAGGTGATGGGTATTTTTTTTATTATTATTATTTGGCAAAACCCATTCAGCCGTATGCATGAATGAACTTGGTCAGTTCAGTGTGCATATTCAGGAAGCAATTAATTACAATAGATATTTCCTGTTGTTTTCTGCCCAACTTGCGATTCTTGCGGTTGAATTAGCAGTGTCACTGTTTTCCTCTCTCTCCACTATTTAGCCTGAAGTGTAATAGAAAGGGCATTGCACTTATCTGGGAGTAGAATGAGCTATCACTGCATGCATCTGCATTTGCCTGAATCCTTTCCTGCCTCATTGCGGATGCAAATGTACATCACCTGGGATTTTCCATCCTACCTGTCTTACTCCTTTGTACTCTTGTTTAATTGGCTCAAGTGAATTTACAAAGTAATGTATTGCTTCTGATAAAATCCATCTAGGACTGCATATCCATTTGACACTGCAGAGGGTTAAAACATAATGCATCTGACAATGCCATTTTGTCTTTTAACCTTAAATTCTCAGTGACTTCATTCTTCAGATTTCGTGACTTTGTAATCTCTCTTTAGTGTTCAAAGTGTGTTTAAGGGTATTGACATTGACGCGCACAGATAAAGTTTATTACTTGATCACTATCAGTGCTGTGGGAATCGAGAAACCTGTTCATCTTTTTTTTTTTTTCTTCTTCTTTCAGCGTTATCATTAAAAAAAATTCACTAGGTTTTGCATTGGCCATTGAGTAGAATAAATGAGTAATTTGTGAACAGCAAAGCATTTGGAAGGAACATACATATTTAATTTCTGGCTCTTTAGTTGTTTTACATTCAAAATCTTCAGCCAAGTTTCTGTGTTATGGTGATAAAACGTCATTGTGGCTGTAAATCTCAGTGCTAAACAAAACATATAAATGTAGCTAGCCTATAATAAATGTCCATGTTATTGTGTATGGGTTCTCACACCCGTAATAGATCAAAACCTAACAGTCCCCTACAGAGACACGCTATCTGATTCAAAGAAATCATCCAAATAAACTATGACAAAATGTGTAGTATTATCATTCACACATTAGCTCATAGGCTTGTGTTAAGCAGGAATTTGTTACAACTACATAACCTGAAATTTATGTAGAGCATGATATTTGACCTGAAAGCTAAAATGTAAGTATCTGAGGTACATGCAAATACAGTTATCCGACTTGTAGGAACTATCTAACTGGAACATCATCTCTGACGTTGAAAACAAAGTAGTTGGCATGGGTGACTGAGGACAAAATCATTTTTACAGTCGTTTTATAATTAGATAATCATTTCTTCATGGAAATATAATTACGAAATTAGTTATTGTATTAAGCACACACAAAAAATCTAATGTTTTAATGTTTACTTTTTATTACTGCATATATTTATTCGCAGATATAAATAATTATACATATCTTACAAATGTTGAATATAATGGTGTAATTGTATATAATGTAACATTTCGTACATAATTTAATAATAAAGAATATTAAATATGCAAAAGTAGGTCTATGCAGTATATACGTTTGGAAACACCCCTGGCAAAGTGTGGTTTTGGACGATATCAGCATAAATCCTTATCATTTTTGGTGCAAATACATTACAGTAACTTGACATTATCATTGAAGACCAGCAATAATAATTTTCATTTTGATGACATAATGATGGCAATATGTATGTCAAAGTCAGACATGCCCCTTTGCCAGCTGTGATGCCTGGTTACTGGTTTAAACTTGGCCCAGGTTTGTAAAAGATCTTTGGGTCAGCACACCTTAATAGCTTCAACAATTGATTGCAATTAAGTTTAGAATACAATGAACCAATTAGAACCCAGTTTAGGTCAAATAGCTGCTATAATGGTGGATATTTTGATGAATCGAAAATTTAAGTTTTTTTCTATGTATAAACTGTTTATGCAATAAAATATGTTTTCGTAGTTTGTGNTTAGTGTTTGTTAAGCATTGTACCTGGGATTAAACACGATAATAGCCGCAAATAACAATGTCTAATTAAAAGTAACACATAATTATATTTACACACACACAGTTATATTTATACATTTGTATGTGAAAAGAACACATACAAAATTTATAGAAAATATAGAATATTTTCGAGAGAATATATATATATTCTCTCGAAAATATTCTATATTTTCTATAAATTTTGTATGTGTTCTTTTCACATACAAATGTATAAATATAACTGTGTGTGTGTAAATATAATTATGTGTTACTTTTAATTAGACATTGTTATTTGCGGCTATTATCGTGTTTAATCCCAGGTACAATGCTTAACAAACACTAATACAAAATATTCATGTTTTCTTTCTTTCTTTATTATTTTGGGGGTCTCCTCGGGATTTCTCTCACAGAAGGGTGGGGCTCTTTTGAGAACTGCCTCCAGCGGTTGGACAAGCACAGTTTTGTCTAGTAAACTCTTGTTAACGCTTTACCCAGCATCTGTCTGCTAGGAGAACAGGTTCATCTATCAAAAACAGATATTGTACTTGGTTTAAGAATATCTCCGATGATGATATGTTTCTGCTAAGCATTGGCGTGGCGCGTGAAAGTTGATGGTGGGCTGCCTCTCAAAGTTCTCTGAAGTTGTTCAAACAGGAGAAGAGATATAATGGTTCTTCAACGAGACGAGCTTCAATGAAATAATGTAAGTAACTTTTTTGAACTTCCCATGTTTCTTTGTGAAATGGGATATACGGACTATATTTAAAATAAATACAAATTTTGGTTTTCACTGTCTAACTTTCGCTGGAAATAAAGGTCTCTGATTCGTTTTTGTGATAACAGAATTTGACCAAAAGAGATTGACATGTTCAAAATGTCGTCTAAAATTAATCGTAATAAAAATGTAGAAACTGTGAGACCGCTGCGGGTTTTATTTATATATATTTTTTGGACAACGTTGATCAACTCATAAATGGAAAGCTCACATAATCTCCTTTGTTTGTGTAATTGGTGTATTGCGCACATTGTTGCATTTTACTTACTGCTTTTACTTAGAACAGTGAAATATCCATGGCCCAAAAGAATGGGTGTCGCATTACAATGTTGGTGGGCAGATGAATTGCTTATTGGACTTTTAGATGACCGCAAATAAAACTGTAAACAACTGAATAGTATTTAAAATGTCTACGTCTAAATTATAGCTTCCACTCATAGTCTGCGTCTCTCGACTATAGTAAGCTGCCTGCCTACACATACAGCGTTTTTGGGCATCATAGATATTGGATGCCCGACTGTCTACTTGATTTGAAGGCACAACCAATGAAGTAGGTTCATGTGGAATTTCTTATGTCATTAGATGAGATGAGCTCATGTCAGAGAAAAATGAGAGGATGATGAATATTTAATTTACCTGTAGTGCTGACAGCTGTGGCGTTTCTGAGGTTAGTGAGGTAATTCAAATCTGTTGAAAGTTTTGATGACTTTCAGTTACTTCTAAAGGTTTAATTTTGTAATTCATTAGGAGTTGTTATTAATGCATTTTATATATATATATATTTAAGAATTCCCAAAGCTTTGAAGTCTATATTAATGTTGTTATTATTACTATTATTAATATTTTGCATTATGATTTTCTGGAGTCTTAGACTTATGAATACCAGAAGGCACTGTTTCTGGTTTTCCAACTCATTTTTGCCATGATGAATCAAGTTCTTTATGCTGTTTGCGGGGTCCCCTGAGTCGCTGACCCCATTCATGTGTATTTACATATGCGCTCTGAGCATTATTCATATGTTCTATAATGTCATGTATTACATGAATTTTATATAATGGTCTAAATAAAAGGCCTAATTCTGATCACTATGATGACAAATGCTCCAACTTACACAGATGGTCTGAGACTGTTTATTTAGGGCTGAAAAATATGTAGTAATTCTGATTTTTAACAATGATTTATTTCAGGGTGTTGACTGACTTACATTCCTTTTAGATAAGATTCCCTTCTCATTTAAAGGGATCGTGTCCCTTTTAATGATATTATTCCACCATTGTGGCCTACTAAAGAATGCAAATGATGGCATGTTGTGGTTGTTTAATAAAATATGAATTCAGGTCCCTATCCATTGTTCTCTTGGCTGATTCTGCCTTCGCTAAACTGCACTGTGGGCTGCAAATAGAGATCTCCATTATCTTTCGACAATGGTTGTTGAAATGAAACAAGATCTCAGGACCTCAAACAGGATCTTGTAACTTCACACACTTCCAAGTCTTGGCAACAAAAGCTTACAGACTTAAGTGTTATTAACCATAGTATCAAATGAAGCATTGCGATAATCTCATTATAACTCACTCAGTCTCAGATGGAGGGATTTCCATCCATTTGTTATAATGAAGACATTTATCACCTTAATCCTAATGCTGACGAATGATGGCCAATTAAACTAATAATGTCTTCATCAGAATAACTTATGGGGTCTCTAGTGGTTATCATCTCCCGCTGGAATCTTCTTTTTCCATGAACTTCGGATAATGGCTCATTAGAACTCGCCTTCTTGGAAGCAGATTTCAGACCTGGGGTTGTTTATTGATGTCCAATTTAACATTTTGAATGTGTTTTGTAGTGAAAAGTAACAGATATGTGCGGCTGATTCATCTGAGGTTGATTTTATGGATTGGTGTGACATTCTTTGTAACTTTACTCTTAAACCAAAGTTTCTAGTTAGAACCAGGAAAGGTTTTACAGCTTGATGCAGGAGAACTGTTTTAAGAACTTTTTATTCTTTAGTTCTTTAGAAAACCATCTATGTTCTGATGCTTCAGAACTCAGAAACCAATATTCTGAGGTATTTTTCATAGATAACATCAAGAATGTTTTTTTTTGTAAAAAATCTCTATAAAACCACAGCCAACTTAAGAACCCTTTAAAACAAAACATGTTCTAGATAAAAGAGGGTTCTTTTCTGAATCAATATTACAAAGAACCATTAAAGAACCTTTATTTTTAAGAATGTTGTTTATCAACTTCTCTTTCCAGTAAAGCCCTAAACATTGGATTGCTGTTTCGGCAGCTATCAATCTGAGATAAAAAGTTCTCAGAAGCACCATTTTAAAGTTGAAGACTGATGCTGATAGTTTCACTACAGTAGCTTCTGCTAGAACAGTCTTTTTGTATGAAGGAATGAGAGCAGGGACACCTGGGCATTAATCCATAAAGTCCATTATTGTGGAGCTCAAGCACCAACATAGTGATCCATTCTGAACAGGTTTTAGAGTGCAGTCATTGCTTTTAATGTGATGTATAGTAGGTTCTATCGTATATGTCAGTATCCTTACCTCTCTTTGAACATGGAATGACATTGGAGTTTGTGTATTGTAGGGTTAAAAATCATTTGACAATTCAGTCACCCTCATGTTCTTCCAAACCGGTTTGACTTTATTTCTTCTTGACTTTATCACTTTGTGGAACACAAAAGAAAATATTTTGAAAAATGTCAAAGAAAGTCACTGGAGCTCAATGAGTGTTTCAATTTGTGTTCCACACAGTTGTGAGTAAATGATGACAATTAACTTTTTTTTCCACACAGTTGTGAGTAAATGATGACAATTAACTTTTTTTAACATTTAAGTTCCAAAACTGCTCTAAGAACGAGAGTAGTTTTAAGCATCGGCGACGGCGTGTTCTTACTTTTAGATACTGCTTTCTGTTTTTCAATGTAGGGCCTATACTTCTGTTTATTTTAGCAGCTATGATATTGTTTTGTTTTTTTTACATGCATGAACTATGCTTCAGAGCAACAGTCCACTTCAATAGATAACACAATGAATATAAATGGCTCTCTTATGTTTTTTTCAGTCTCTACTTTCCTGTCATTTCAAGCTATGCGTTGTAAATAGTGGTGTACCTCTTTGAAAACCTCACCGTCCATGATCTTTTTCAGCAAACTTATTATGGCTGACGTGGGAGAGTGATTAGTCATTATGTAACGGGGCAGTTTTTGCATGGCTGCGGTCACTGTTCTGACAAGAAAAAAATGGTTTCCATGCCACAAATACATAATTTAAACCTTCAAAGTTCTCCCAAATTATAGACGCATGAATAAAGATATTGTGCTCCTGTGTGAGAGAGAAAGTGAGAAAAGCTTATGCATGAAGTTTATGCCAAGTGTTTTGAGTCAGTGACTAAGAAAACCAGAAAGCAACAGCAGTTCGTGGGGCTATTTGCATTTTTTGTGCAAATAAAATCGAATGCGTTGCGTCAAAAGTTGATCCCGGCCTCAACTGCAATCCATTTAATGAAACCTCTAATGCAATTGTGGTTTTTGTGTATTTACACTATACTAAAATTACATATAAGTAATAAATTAAATTGTGGTTGTGTTTCAAAATTTAATTTGCTAAATCTGATTGGCAGGATTTCGTTCATCAGCGGTCGGTGGTGGAGATGGAAGTTCCAGAAAGCTCTCACAGTTTTCCTGCTGCAGATCTTCTTTTTGAATACAGGTAAAGGAGCTCTACAGTTATAAATGTAAAATGTTATAATGCAAATAGTGTGTTATCTGGAAATGTAATCCATATTTATATTTTGAACTGATTTTATATGTATATTGTACATCATGCTAATCAATATTGCTTCCATCTCATTAATTCACCTTTTCCCCCTCACTTTAATGCTTTATTTCATATTTTCAATTTCTTTCTGGCTTATTTCAATAATTCTATTTTCATTTTATATATGTACATTTTTCTCAGCTTCCTTACTTTTGGACACATTTCTTGCTCTTTACCTTTTATCATGCTTTTTGAAAATCACCTTTAATATGCTTTTATTGTCTTTGTCCTTGCATTCTGTAGGCTAGAAATCACAACTGTTATACATGAAAACATCTCAAAGTCTAAAAACATAATGCCACAATCAGTTTAGTGTTGTACAAAGATCCTCCATATAATCCTAAATCTATAAATAAAACATGAGATCTGATTGCCAGCCTTGTCAGTGGTCTCTCAGTGTGCATTGGATGGTTAAACTGTGTACCAAGCTTGCTTCTGTTTGTAGGCCAGCCATTACACACAACATTTGTAGTTGTTTTTGTGAAGCTGACATAATCTCTGTTACGACAGTGTCCCCTGAGATGGAGTTATTATTCGGACGTGTTATTAATGATTTCAGCACCAAAGAAAACATGGATTTGCTCTTAACTGGCAGCTCGAATCCTTAATCGGTCTGCTGTTGCTGAATTTAAGTTCTTTGTGAGCTGCATATGAAAAGCATGTGTCGTTTTAATATTAGTCGCATACCGCAGCTCGCCTGATTTGTTCGAACTGTTATATTGGTCCAAGTAGGAACGTTTACGGTCGTTGGATGCCTGTCAGAAATGGTTTTGAGCAAAGATCAGATTTAATGCTGGGAAATTTCTAAAGAGCTTAAAAGCTTAAGAGTTTAAAAACAGACAAATGAGAGCTAATAATCTTTTGAAACAATGAAATTCAATTAATGTGAGCCACGACATAAACAAATAACGGAATAATGTTGTTCGGAGAAGGCCAATAGCAATTTCGAACATCTTTTCAGGACGGTACGCCTCTCGTAGGCATTTTAGGCCTCATTTAAATCACTCCTAAATCAAATGTTGCTCAAACTTGGAAAATTCTTGATGAAATAACTTGTTGATTAGATCTGATTTGTCTCGTTCTGTAAACAACGGTCACAGACTCTAGATTCCAGACAGGGAATCTTTACTGTCCTAGAAGTGCAAGAGCTTGTCATTAAAACCAGATGTGATTATGGCCCGTGGAGGGAACAACCCCGTTGTGCATAAGTTCACAATATGCTTTTGTTGTTTGTTTTCGTACAGAAACCGCAAATGTACACACAACATGTCACGTGTTTGTTTTAGGATATCCTTATTTTTCTGCCATGCTTTATAAGACAAGGAGTCATGGGTGTGTTTATAGAGTTTAATCCCACTGGATCTTTGCAGAACAGCTGCTCCGTGTTGATCAAGGGCAGCGTGTGTAAATGAAGGACTCAATTAAGGAATAGTTCCCCCAAAAACTAAAATGATCTTATGCACTCCCTGTCATGTCATTCCAAACCTATATTGCTTTTTTCTTCCTTCCATAAAACACAAAATGAGATGCTGGGAAGAATGACCGAGCTGTTTTTTTCCCCATACAAAGGCACTTCACAACAGTGCTTTTATTTTTTATTTTATTTTATTTTATTTTATTTTTTTGTTTTATTTTATTTTATTCATGAATAAGAATACAATTTGTACATGACTTTTATGATACTTTTAGGATGCTTGTTTTTATCCTTTAAATACTTTTTAAATCTTTTTTTTTTTTTTTTTTT
>RJVU01008096.1:800038-848973 GCA_003731715.1 Anabarilius grahami | reverse complement strand
GCATCTAATTTTTCTTTTTCATGAAAGAAAGAAAGAAAATAATACAGGCATCTAGGATGACAAAGAGGTGAGTAAATGATGACAGGATTTTCATTTTTTGGGTGAGCTGTTAATTGACTCTTGGCAGATAAATGCGGCACACCTGAGGTACAAAGACAAGCAGGTAAACTGCCAGGAGAGTGAGAGAAATGAGACACTTCAGGATTAAAGCTTTCACAAAATGTGACGCTGCTGAAAGCGCTATTTTTAATCTTTTTTTTAGCCTGAGATCCATGTATCTGACATTCCATCTTTTGGCATCTTTCCTATGCGGCCTTCTTCTAAAAGGACATTTTGAGATCAAAGCTCTTATTTTCTCCTGTGTAATCAGGCATTCTTTCATTGACCTTCACTTCATCAGCAGTCACTTCACAACACTGCTCAAATCTCTTCATATCAGCAGCTTATTTGTTTGTTTGTTTAGTTAGTTAGTTTTGCCTTGTCATGAATTTACAACTGTATTTTCAAAGTGTTGATGATGAAAAATACCAAAATTTAGGACATAAATAGCCTACACTTTGCTGTTGTAAAATATTATTACTTCCCATAAGTGTTGTTATTATTTATTTCTCTGCAAGTGTTTATTTCTGGGTATTGCTATAGTGCAAGAAAAGAAATTACATGAACAATTTGACAAAGTAATTTTGTGTTACTTTTATACAATTTTAAAGTCACCATGAAACAGAAGTTGTGACCAACTTTACTTCAGTATTGTGAAAATTAGAAAAATATAGTGGGTGTGGCTTGTTTTTTCCTGCTGGGAATTGATTGGATCTAGAAAAGTGGGCGTTTTTTTGTTTATTTGTTTTCGTTTATTTGTAAAACGGATGAATTGCCACCACAAGACTAGTAATGTGCACTAACAAAGTAAATAGGGTCAATTTTACATTTCATGTTGACTTTAAAGTGTTTGAGAAAAAATAATGTAAATAAATTGCATTGTGACATCACAAGTTAAATTAATAAAATTGAATATATGTGTGATTCAAGGCCATAACCATGTCTAGAACCAATTTTTTTTATAAAGCATAAAGAAATAGAACAGTGAAGAAAATTCTAGGTCTAATTCTAGTTGGGAAATAGTCATTTTGAACTATTTGCAAATAATATTTGCATTAATTTGCATTAAAATATGTACACATGTACTTTTATTTGTATGCCTAATATGTCAAAAATGTAAAAAGTTTTTGTCTCGTCAGACTCAGTTAGGAATTACATGAATCGCGTAAATGCATATTTTCAATTCAAAATGGCCATATTTGAGGATAAAAGCGGAGTAGTTTGCATCACTGGATGTTACTGTCGTTTAACATTTCTATCGTAAAACATTGTGATATGAATAAAATGTTTCGCTATTTACATCTTACCTCATTCTCTTTCAACATTAAACTGACATTTCGTGTTGGAATGCATGCTCTGCTTCTGTGAATAGTAAACCCCGCCTACTTTGACTTGATTGGCCATCTCAATCATTTTGACATTGACGAGCGCTGTTAGACAGATGTAACTTTTAAACCATTTTATCATCCTAACAACATAGAGCACTGCCGATTGGAGTGCAAGAATTTCAAATATTGACAATTTTACAGTTAAATTTGACATTACAAGTTACATTATAAGTTCCATTCACTTCATTGAAATGTTTAGAAAAAAATCTATAATAAATACCTAGTGAAAGCTGTTACCAGCTATTCGTTTTTAAGACATTTTTTACATATGAAAGAGACGACGGGTACCTGTTTTGTAGAATGACTGGCTCACCAGTAAGCAAATGACATTCGAGTGGAGTGATCCATGTCTTGTTTTGTACAGTTTGAGCGAATAAAATCATTAAAAAAGGCAGGTGACGTGTTTGGTCCCTCTGACGCAGTATTGAGATGAACCCGTCCTGGGTGGGAACAAGGATCTGAGCAGCACACCATGCTTTGTCTGGTTAGATCTGTGGTTTCTGTAGCACAGTTGGTCGGGCCTCTTTTTACTGTGGCCCACTCCGACAGCTTTGCACACATCTATAAAACAGCAGGATATTCCAGTAGCGTGATTCCGTCCAATAGTGATTTCAGCCGCTTTCTGCAAAAAACTCACAGGCCACTTGTCAAATGCTGATCCCATTCCTTGCTTGTTCAAACCCCAGGCATGATGGCGGAAAGAATGATCCTTTTTCCCTCACCTCTTTCCTTGTTTTTGCTGGACAACCATTATGAATTTTCCACCGTTTTCTGTCCCAGGTGTGTCGATGGGGTCTTGTTTGTGGCGGGTTTTGTAGTGACCCATTTCAGACTGGTTTGACATTTTGATTTGTGTGGTGTATTTGATCCCCCAGAAGGGACCAGAAGAATGCAAATGTGTAGAAACCCTAGCTTACACTTCAATAAAATGGGTCTGCTATACATTTACGAAGTGTTGTTTGCATGTACAATGTCTGCTGGCTTTTCACGAGAAATAAAATAAAAAATGAGGTAGTTATAAAATGTATTTAAATCTATTTAGTTTAATTGTTTTATGCTTTACAACTAGCAACGATACAGCCAAAGATCATTTTGCCTTGGAGCCCTAACACATAATGTGTTATACTTTATTTAATTCAGAGTCACTCTCCAAAATTCTTTTTTATTACATATTTTCCCTTTTCTTGACTTATTTAGTTTCATTTAAATTTGACTTGAATGCTGGCACAGAGCTATGGGAAGCAAGCACTAGTCTTTTCTAGTATTTTTTTTGTCATTAAGAAGTTATCCGTTAATTTTATTCAATCAGAAAACGCGACCCGAGGCACATATAACACTTTTGCAAGAATTGTTTGTCCAATTTAGTTGTGTATGTCAGGAATTTGTATCCTGATGGCTTTTTTAGAGTTCAGTAATGTTTAACTTTCTGCAGCGTAGTCTGTTGAGCGTTTTAGTTTGGACCCAACTTAAAGTCATAAGAATACTTTAGATGGTTTAAAATAAGCTAAAACAACAACATTAACAACTGCTTTGCTTCCTTTGAAGAACCAGGGTTCCCTGAGGCAGAAAAGTCATGTAAATTCTTCTAATTCCATGGGCATTTTAATATATTTTATGAATATACATTTTCTAGTTTTGCCATGCTCTAAAATATTTTTTGTAGAAATTGTGAGTAAAACAATATTTTTTTAAACCCTTATCCTTAATTCGTATCCAGTAAATCACAAACAACTGAAAGAGCCATGACATTTATACCAAAAAATGTATACCAATTGTTGTTAGAGAGTAAACTAATTTCATAATTTGCAAAAGTAGTTGATAATGGGCATCTTTTGATTCTGTGAATGCTTTGAGTCAGTCTGACCACCTCTGACAGAACCAGAAAGGAGAAAATTGTGTGGTTTTGGCATCTTGACAGTTTGGATTGAATTGTAAGTGGTCTGCAATCTAGCCTCTGTATCAACTGTCCACTCTGCTGAACACAAGGCATGTAATGACTCAGGTGTCTGAAGAGAGCTCAATCTGTGGTTTAGTTTGTATCCCCTTAAACAGAAGATCATTTACCTTTCTTGGGGGTATGTCCTTTATTCTTCTATTAGAAAGCAATTCTCAGGATTAAAGTATACTCCAACTTTATTGTTCCCCACCTGGAATCTATATAAACCATCAAATCCCAAATTTCCAATTTCCCCAGAGGTTTGATTACTATACCTGTGAGTTTAAAGCCAACTACTATGGATACTGTTTTTTTATGGCCTGTGCTTGGATGATTTTCTTTATGCGAAGAGTTGTACAGATTCATGCTTGAAAATTAAATTGGTTGTTCTCAACAGTATCATTACTGGAAGGGAAAATTAGTTTTTTCAGCAGAGAGGAAAAATCTTGTAAAAATATTAACTTGGAGAACACATTGTAAACCATTTTAAATTAGATTGTTTTGGTTAACCCTCAGTAATGTTTGTTTACGTACATCAAACTTGTCCTGAGGAAGCCACTGCATCTTGAGAAAGCTTAATCGCTCAGCCCTGCTCAATTTGCCAAAAAGTGTTGCGGTTTTTGCTTATGTGCTGTTCGGGACAGCATGAACAAGTCAAGTCTTTTTTCCAGTGTGTTGAAGTCTTTATGTCCGAGAGTTGACATGAGGGATCTGAAAGGGTTGGTTCAACCAAAAAAAAAAAAAAAAGTCATAATTTACTCACCCTCATGTCGTTCCAAACCCATAAGACTTTCGTTCATCTTCAAAACACAAATGAAGATATTTTTAATGAAATCTGAGAGATTTCTGTCCCTCCATTGACAGCTATGCGACTTCCACTTTGACGCTTTAAAAAGTTAATAAAAAGAGAAAACTAATCCATATGAATTGAGTGGTTTAGTCCAAATTTTCTGAAGAGACTCTATCGCTTTATATTACGAACAAATTGAATTTAGGCTTTTATTCGCATATAATCATTGATCGGCGAACATAAAAAGAAGCTCAACTGTACTTGCTTGATGCGTGAGAACAAACCTCATTGGTTCTTGCAGAAGCTCAAACATGCTGCGTTACACACGAGAATGAACCTCATTGGTTCTCGCACATGTCAAGAAAACATGCAAGAACTTCTGTTTACCATAGCTGATGTGTGAGTTGATGAATGTTTATATGTGAATAAAAGCATAAATTCAGATTGTTCATCATATAAAGCGATGGTGTCTCTTCAGAAAATTTGGACTAAACTGCTCAATTTATATGGATTACTTTTATGATCTCTTTATGAACGTTTTGAAGCGTCAAAGTGGTAGTTGCGTAGACTGTCAATGGAGGGACAGAAACCGCTCAGATTTCATTAAAATATCTTTATTTGTGTTTCCAAGATGAACGAAAGTCTTATGGGTTTGGAACGACATGAGGGTGAGTAAATTGGGTGAAAGAATTTCCATTTTTGAGTGAACTAAACCATTAAAGGATTTGGTTGGTGGTGTCGTTCATGTGACTACCAAATGGTTAAATCAAGAATCAATGTTGTCTTTATGGTAAAATGGCTTCGGGATTCCAAAAGTAATTCAGCATATCTCGACAAGGCCGGATATCTCTTTCCCTCTCGTTCTGTCCCTGTCGATGCACTAACCCGGCGGCTGTCTAAACGCATCTTCCTGTCATCTGATTTTCCTCCTGTCCTTGGCCTCTGCTAATACCTCTGTCCTTCGGCCATGCAAGGTAAAGTGACATGTGACCTGTTTGCTTGCAGTAGCACAGAGTTGCCAGAGTAGCGTCAACTGCAATGTGGTGCTCACCGACTCCCAGGGCTCTTTTACCTCCCCCTGCTACCCCAATGACTACCCACCCAGTCAGGCCTGCAAGTGGACCATACAGGCCCCGGCCGGCTTTATAGTGCAGATCACCTTCCTAGATTTTGAGCTCGAGGAAGCACAAGGCTGCATCTATGACCGCATCGTCATCAGCACTGGCACGAGTGATGCCAAATTTTGCGGCTTAACGCCCAATGGACTAACTCTCAACTCCAGTGGCAATGTGATGGAGGTTTCCTTTAACTCAGACTTTAGTGTCCAAAAGAAAGGCTTCCATATCAGTTACAAGCAAGGTATGTTTATTACATGGCGAGCTCTGCACAGCATGTTTATTTATCTATTGTTTTATTATAAGATATTTGTTTATTATTAATGATTATTTAAATTATTAATATTTTTGTAATAATTTATAATTAAAATACTCTTTTTGTTAATTAATTTGTATTCATTTATGCTTTATGGTTTATGGCATGCTGTTAATTATGTTTTGCTTTGGTTTTGTGGCTTCAAAAAAAAATAAAAAAAATCCAGATAATCATTCCAGACAAGCGTGACAGCTGGAGCACAATGTTTTAATGAAGTGAATAAACGTCAGACTTCATAGACAGCAGCATTATCAAGATTACATTGCTAAACTCTACCACTCTGTTTCATATCACAGCTGCTGCAGCATATTGCTTTGCCTTTCACTCTATCAGTATCATCTCATTGTGTTCTTATGACCACAGTCACAAACATTTAATCATATTAAATGATTTTTATTCAGCACTTCTCGCATTCTCTCAGTCTGAGTTTTCAGCCTTCAAAATCATTTTCTTAATCAAACTTTTTGTATTGTTTTTCAGGGGGGAAAAAAGAGATTAATTTATTCGTTTGATTGTGTAAGATGATAAGGCTTGTTTTCAGATTATATATATATATATGTATATAAAATATTAAATACTACTTTTATATTTCATGCCCGTTGGCAAATAGGTTTTTTTTTCTTCTTCATAAACATATGGAAGCCTGTTTTCCCCTCAGAGTTAATAGTAAAACATGAAATATTATTGCAATTTAAAATAACTCTTTTCTATTTTAATATATCTTAAAATATAGTGATGGAACGTTCCAAAAGAACAAGTTATTTGAAATTTTTTGTTCACTTTTGTTTAATTTAATGCATGCTTGCTTAATAATAGTAATCATTTCTTTGAGGTATAAAATAAAAAAATATATATTTTAAAGGGTTAGTTCACCCAAAAATGAAAATTATGTCATTTATTACTCACCCTAATGTCGTTTCACACCCGTAGACCCTCGTTCATCTTCGGAACACAAATTAAGATATTTTTGATAAAATCCGATGGCTCAGTGAGGCCTCCATTGACAGCAAGATAATTAACACTTTCAGATGCCCAGAAAGTTACTAAAAACATATTTAAAACAGTTCATGTGAGTACAGTGGTTCAACCTTAATGTAATAAAGCGTCAAGAATACTTTTTGTGCGCCCCCCCAAAAAAAAAAAACGACTTTTCAAAAATATCTATTGATGGATGGGCAATTTCAACACCGCTTCAAAGCTTTACAAATATTTTGTTTCGAATCAGTGGTTCGGATCGTGTATCAAACTGCCAAAGTCATGTGAACTATTGAAATTTCGAAACAATTATGACGTAACGAAGCCTCGTTTACTGAAATCACGTGACTTTGGCACTCCAAACCACTGATTCAAAACAAAAGATTCGTAAAGCGTCGAAGCAGTGTTTTGAAATCGCCCATCACTAGATATTGTTAAAAAAAGTCGTTATTTTGTTTTTTTTGGCACACAAAAAGTATTCTCGTCGCTTTATAATATTAAGGTTGCACCAATGTAACCACATTAACTGTTTTAAATATGTTTTTAGTAGCTTTCTGGGCATCTGAAAGTTTTAATTATCTTGCTGGCAAAAGAGGCCTCACTGAGCCATCGGATTTCATCAAAAATATCTTAATTTGTGTTCCGAAGGTCTTACGAGTGTAGAACGACATGAGGGTGAGTAATTAATGACAGAATTTTCATTTTTGGCTGAGCTACCCCTTTAACATGATTTTCTTCAGAATTTCTGAATCAAAGAAAGAGTTTGTGAAGTCACACATTGTATTTTTTTCAGCACAGAATCAATTCAGTTCATAGAGGGAGATTTTGTGGCAAAAACTAAAATAAAATTGATATCTATACACTTTTTTCTAGTTGTAGCTCATTATCCAGCAACAAGGGTGCCTGCATAAATTGACAGGTAGAAGTTTGTTCTCTTGTTGCAATCAAACAGCACAAACTCCTCCAAAAGAAATAACAACCAGCAATAAATAACCTTTGCAATGAAGTCAGGCAGCTGTGAAAATACCCATTAATACCCAGTAGCTTTTACAGAGTCTGTATTTTCTATTATCTTCCCAGTTTGAAAATGAAGCACCTTTGAGATTAAGCTCATTAATGTTTAGTGTTTCATCCTTCGATAACATTAGACATCTGGTTATGTCAGAAAGCATCACCAATATAGAGCGCAGGGATCTAATAGTACAAGAAGAGATATATTTTTCCATTCCGAATTGGTCATGGTTTTTATATTGAGCCGGCCAACAGACACAAACTTCGGCCAATTTAAATGAAATGTGTCAGCAAATAGGACTTAAAAGAGGTGTTTTAACATGGCCAAAAGAATATGACTGTCCAGTTTGGAAGAAGTGTAATATGCTTGTCTTAGAATGATTTCTTAATACAATGTTCCTGACAACCTTGGATGATTTCAGACATTAATGTTTCTCTTCTTTTCTCATGTGATGAAATGTATTATAAAACAGTTACTCTGTATTAGTTGATTCACATTTGAATGTAGACGATTTGGAGATCATAAAGTGGTTTGAATTAATGGTTTTCTATTCCACAATAACTAAGTATATGCATTTGTGTCATGTTTTAAGATCTAATGGTTTTTCACTCTTGCAGTGGCAGTGGCACTGAGGAGCCAGAAGGTCACAATGCCAAAGAGCAGCAAGAGTATAGTGAGAGTGTCCAATTCAGTCTCCATTCCTGTTCTCACTGCGTTCACTGTGTGCTTTGAGATCGCCCGCACTGCCCAGAAGAGCACAGAGACCATCTTTACCTTGTCTGATGCTGCTGGGACATCCATTTTGGCATTTGAAAAAACAACAAGAGGCATGGAGCTGTTCATAGGCGGTTCCTACTGTTCTGTAAACAACATACTCACTAGCTCAAATATCACATCCAGCATGAAGCCCATCTGCCTCACCTGGACCAAGTCTACTGGCCGTGTGGCAGTGTACTTTGAAGGCCACTATCAACCCAACACCTGCTCAACCTCTCAGGTTTACACCCTGCAGGGTGGGGATATCCTCCAGCTTGCAGGAAAAGGGTCAAGCTCAGTCAGTGTGGATGATCAGAATTTGGATGGCTTCATTTATAATTTCCGATTGTGGGATTACGCCATGCTCTTCTCTGAGCTGTCTGCCCTCACCTGTGATGTTGTGGGTAATGTCATTGACTGGGATCATCGCTTCTGGACTATCCCGGGCAGTTACACGCAGACTGACAGCACACTCAGCTGCAGTGAGTATACTGTTTTAGCTATATTCTTCGGATGCTGGTTTATGATAGATTAATAATCAGGAGGTATTGGTTTGTCCACCAGTACCATTTTCTCATAAATATTTGAGATAAATTAAATAATAATCTCATAAAACTTCAAAACAGTTTCAATATATAAATGTAAAGCTGCAGTCTGTAAGTTTTGCCTCTTTGTTGCCATCTCTGTTTAAAACCTGCAATTGCAGTTATTTGCAGAATTATCATCTTTACTGTACGTGGGTTGTGCATCGGCACAGCTCCTCAGCGTGGATTAATCTAATGTTTTGAGGTGTGTGTGTGGGCTGTCAGTCAATGCACCAGTGTGGATATTCACTGTACTTCAGAATTACAGATACTATGTCTTAGAAATTTAAAAAAAAGTTCATCTAAAGAAATTGTTCTTAACCTCAATAAGCAATTTAATGTTCCTTAGAACTCATTCTCTTTGAAATACAAATCTTTTGTAAGTACAATGTAATCCCACCTATCTGTAATCAGATGCACATTTAAAACTGGAATATAATCTCATTTCAGTCACTCCACAATCCGAAGTCTTTTTACTACTGGTGATTCACCTGTTGTCAATGATGATTGTCGTTTTGAACTTTCTTGATTACAAGCCGCCATCAAAATGACAAGTTTAATTATTCCAGCTGCTGTAAGAGGCTACAAATTATCTGCCACCTGCAGCATCCCCACATGCAATATAGTCTACTAGCCGGGACTCCTTCTTTATGTATACAGACGTGACGTAATGATGCAATGATGCAAAGACGAACGCCGGCAAACTCATATTTCACTCAGAAACAGGCCCAAACCACTCAAATTAGAAAAAAATTATAACAAGGTTCCCAACTAACAGTTTTTGGTTGCCAGAATGTTCCCAAAATGTTAGTTTTTGGTTCCCAGAACGTTAGTTTTTGGTTCCCAGAACGTTATTCTAACGTTAATCTAACGTTCCCAGAACATTCGGTTTTGGTTCCCAGAATGTTATTCTAACGTTAATCTAACGTTCCCAGAACATTAGTTTTTGGTTTGTATAGCATTATTCTAACGTTTGCATGATGTTATTATAATGTTCCCAGAACATTAGTTTTTGGTTCCCAGAACATTATTCTAATATTAATCTAACGTTCCCAGAACGTTAGTTTTGGTTTATATAATTTATTCTAACGTTCTCATAACGTTATTATAACATTTCCAGAACGTTATTTTTTGGTTCCCAGAACGTTATTTTTTATGGTTTGTTTTTGGTTAGCCAGGGAAGTTTTCTTAACGCTCCCAGAACGTTTTTGGTTCCCAGAACGTTCTGGAAACGTTATATTAACGTTATGAGAAAGTTAGAATAACGTTATACAAACCAAAAACTAATGTTCTGGGAATGTTAGATTAACGTTAGAATAACGTTCTGGGAACCAAATACTAATGTTCTGAGAACGTTAGATTAACATTAGAATAACATTCCGGAAACGTTGTAATTACATTATGAGAACATTAGAATAACATACAAATGAAAAACTAACGTTCTGGGAATGTTAGATTAACGTTAGAATAACGTTCTGGGAACCAAAAACTAACATTCTAGGAACGTTAAGAAAACTTTTCTTGGCTTAACAAAAACAAACAAATAAAAAATTACGTTCTGGGAACCAAAAACTAACATTCTGGAAATGTTATAATAAGCTTATGAGAACGTTAGAATAATGTTATATAAACCAAAAAATAACGTTCTGGGAACGTTAGATTAACATTAGAATAATGTTAGTTTTGGTTCCCAGAATGTTATTCTAACGTTACTCTTACGTTCCCAGAACATTCGTTTTTGGTTTATATAACGTTATTCTAACATTCTCATAATGAAAAGTTTTCTTAACAGAATTAGAACATTAGTTTTTGGCTTGTATAATGTTATTTTTAACATTCCCATAACTTTACTATAACTTTCCCCAACACTGTTTATACGTGACATTAACTGTGCACATCAACAAAATATAAGTAGAACGATTTATTTGTCTAATGAATCTGACAATATCAAATTAGATTCATCTTTTGTAGTAATTTTAGATTAATTTCACTTTTTAAAAAAATCCTAACATCCTAAAAACAGAGAAGTGCATAATAGATAAAAGTCAGGGGTAGAAAGCATTTGAAAAAACATAAGCAAATAAAGATACATAAGAAAGAAAGGGAAAATGCATTTATTTATTAGAGATGTTTTACACTAACAGAGAAGGCTTTGCCTGTCCTGTGATCACAACAAGCATATGAATGCACCCAAGATTCATTAAAACCACATTCATTGGTGGTCAAAGACTTGTGCATGTTAATGTTGTTTTGTCATGTGCACATAACCATGCAAATAATATCTAAGTGCTGATATTCATCTTGCATGGACAAGTTTCTGCTGTATGTTTTTCATCCAGTATATCACACTGGAAACACTTTGGCATGCAAGGTGTAAATGCAATCCAGGCAAAGGATTTCCAGACTTTCTGGATACAAATGGGTGTTAATGCCAGGTTTAAAGGGGCCTTAGTTTGACCATTCCCGGTGCATTTTCTGATAAAAAAAATGCAGAAAGAATCTTGAGAACCAAATCTCATCCCACTACCCAAGACAGCAATTTTAAAGTCCTTCAAATGCCCTCTAACTCCCAGCGCAGAGGAATGAGCTTTGGGTGGAATAGCAAAGGCAGGCATGACTCACATGCATAACAAGCTTCACCAGGGACTGCTTTCTTCCACTTAGTTTGGTTCCTAAAACTCTAGATGCCCAGCAGAGCTTGGGTCAGCAGCCCATGGAAAAAAGTGTCGCTTTAAACTATGGCGCCTCAGGTCAAAAGCATTAACTCACTAACTTTCTGTTCTTTACGAAAGATAAAGCCATATGTCCAGTGTGAACACTTGGTCTGTGTTAGTCTTGGAAGTATTTTCTCTGGATAACCTGTTGAATCGCCTATATAGAGATCCCTGTCAGGAGCATATAAGAACAGAGAGAACACTGATTCCTCTTCAGAGTTCCTTTAGATAACAGATCATATGCAAATCATTAGCAACACAATGTCTTTTTATGTTTATATACAGTGGGCTTCAAAGGTCTGAGTCCATGTGAAAATGCTTGTTTTTGTTTCATTACCAATTTTTTTAGCATAACAATTTGAGTGAAAAGTTGTATTGAAAAATAAGCATGTCCCCCTTTTGCTCTGTGTAAAAACTTGAAGATCAGCATGATTTGAGGACGATGATCTTGATGATCTTTCATCACAAATTAGCTCCTTTTTTTTAAGCAATTTTTTTAAAACTATGGTGAACAATCTTAAATACTTCTTTATTTTTTGTCATAAAACTCCTTTCTTTGATTTTTTTGATAATCTATATGGTTCACGATTTAAGTTGAATTTTGAATCCAAGATTTTCAATGTGGACTTCCACTGTATACATATTTCATGTTTTCAAAGGTGTTATCATCACTCCATTTCAAAGAGAAATGTATTCCTTTGCTAGATATTGTATGCAACTTACTGAAATGTCACTGCCATTTCTCTTGAATTGAATGAACTGCTTATGCTAACTGTAGTTTGGAAAAGCAACTAATTTCTCGTCTTCTTTTGCAGTCTGTTACCCAAATTGCATTCACTTAACAGCTTCAACTAGTGGTGAGTGTACTGCTAACATGCCTAATATGTGTAATTTGCTTGCTTTTAACTGTGAATGTCAACGCTTCAACGTTTTTCTGTACCTGAAGATGTTTTTTGCTTTATTAACTGTCATGTCATTCCAATCTGCCATGACTTTCTGTGGCTACTTGCTTTTGAAGAATGCAAAAGGTGAATTTTGAATAAGGCTGTGAACTGAACTGAGACTGAAGCCTCAAGCTTCATAAAGGATGCAAATGCTCCAGAAGAATTATCATAAAAGCAGTCCATATGATTCAAATTCACAGTTCAGGTCTTCTAACATCAGCACATCTGAAGTCAGTATGTTAAGCTTTGTGTGATGAATAGTCCACTTTTTTAAGTTATAGCCTATTTTTGGCCTTTTATGCCTCCATTTGATAGGATAGTGTAGATGAGTCAGGAAGCAATGGGGACTTGTAACCTGAAGGTCGTTGGTTCGAGTCTCGGTACCGGCAGGAAATGTAAGTGGGGGGAGTGAATGAACAGAGCTCTCTTCCACTCTCATTACCCACAACTGAGGTGCCCTTGAGCAAGGCACCAAACCCCCAATCGCTCCCCGGGCGCCGCAGCAAAAACGTCTGCCCACTGTTCCAAGTGTGTGTTCACAGTGTGTGTGTGTGTGTGTGCGCTTGGATGGGTGAAATGCGGAGAACAAATTCCGAGTATGGAACGCTTGAAGCACAGATGCGCCATATGCCCACAAGGCTGTTGTTCTGATGAATAGTCAAAATTTTAAGTCTTTTTTTTACTGATAATCATCTCCTCCAGTTAACTATTTTGACTTGATTAAAGGCCCGTTCACACCAAGAACGATAATTATAACGATAACTTTATTTGTGTCCACACAATGAACAATAATGGTCTGTTTATTTTAAGATCACGCGCTGCGTTTTTTAAAAGTGTGTACAACATGTTTTTGCTGTTCTTGTTGCATTTACACGGCTTTAACCAGCAGATGTCCTCAGCATGCTATGTTTTGAGTGAATAGCTAGTGTAATCGATCTAATCTAACAAATCTAATATACAAATCTAATAATATCTAATCTAACAAAGTCAATATAGTGGAATAAAAACAACGGCTAGTCTTTTTCACTGCAAATTCAAAGGATGCAAGACAATGTTGTCGAAACTAGCACTGGATACCTGAGGTAATTTTATTTTACACTGTTTACTGGCCTGGCATATTTCATTAATACTTCTCACCATTTATTCAGAGGGTATGACCGATTGTTTTCCATATATCCATTTTCTTTAATGTATACTTGAAAAGGGTGTTTGACTTGTCAAAATGTGGTGGCTTTTTCTGGACCTCAGCAAATAACTTCTCCGCAATGTCGTCTGCCATTTTAAATGCGCAAGCTATTTAAATTAGAGTGGATTCTGATTGGCTGTCAGTCTTTTATCGTTCAACAGCTGGGAAAAAAATCGTTCTGAAAGTGATCCCAACGATATAGTTTCTCCATATAGTTATCGTTATAGCTGTGGTGTGAAAGGCGTTTCTTTAGAATGATTTTTAGAACTATATCTTTATAGTTATCGTTCTTGGTGTGAACGGGCCTTTAGTCACTAGGTTGAACTTGAGAACTGGATCTGTCTATTTCTTGAATGAATAATTTTGCCTGGTTTTGTGAACTGAGACGTTCTTTATTGAGAAGATCTAAATGAGTCCTTCACAAATAAAATGCCCCTATGATATTTTAAAGGTTCTTCTTTGTCATTTTGCTGAATATTTTTAGAAATAATTCACCTTTTTGGTTCTTCACTAAAGAAAGTCATGTTTGGAATGACTGAGGATCAATGAAAATGTAAATTCACTAATTTAAAAATGTTGATTTTTTTTTTTTTTTGGAGAAATTTTGGTAAGCCTGTTCCAGGGCATTTTTGCTTTTAGCTAGCATTTCTTGACCTTGACAGGAGCAGTGTAAGACCCCCTTAGCAAACTGCAGACTGTTAGACGCTGGAGCCTATGACACATAACTATTTCCTTTCCTCAGTTACAACCAGCTGTGCTTGTGATGTTGGCATGTAGTCAAGAGGCCCGTGAAGTTAAGCCCAGACCAAAACTAATGCTGTCACTAATAAGCATGCTTTTTAGATGCTACCCTCCCCTCTCTTTCCATTGGCTACTCATGTGGTTCCCTCTCATCCTTTGACAAGACCAGTGGGGGACGGCTATCCCACCTTGCATGGAAACGCACTGGAGGAGCCCATCCTTAGATCAGCTCTGTGTTTTTTTTCCCTCAACCTGCCTTTTAACGCAGAACTTCAAGATGATCAGAGACTCAGTGCTATAATGCTAGACAGCCGCCGCAATGTGACGTCTCCGTTAATATATTTAAGAGCTCTTAAAGTTATCCTGCTACTTCATTCCTATGAGGTGTTATGGATTAGTTTCTCTGTGTAGTTTGACACCTGAATCAAATCATTTAGGAGTTTTTCCACGAATGACTTGTCCTCAGAGCTTAAGTCAGATTTATATTGTATTAGAAAATGTCAAAATAATCAGCTTTTGTTGGAACCAATAGTGTTTTGATTTACATTTCAAAACTCAAAATCTTCAGTCATCAAGACACTGAAAATGTGAAGAAAAAAAAAATTCAAACCTTCAAAATCTTGGTCTGTGCAAATGGTTTATTGACTGAACTTTTGGTCAGTGCGGTATGCTCAGACATGCTCTGATGAGGATTGCATTGACTAAAGCTTAACCAATAGATTTGCATTGCAAGTTGAGTTTTTTCTTTTGCAGATTGCTTTCCTTTTGAATTATGTTAAAGATTTGGTGTCGCTTCATGCATTCAAGCATGTTGTTTAGACAGTCAGAAACTAGCGGATGAATTGGAAAGATCTGAAAAGCAAAACAAGATACAATTTGGTATTTCACACATCCCTAATGGATTTGTGTTGAGAAAAGGTGGCACTCCTGGGCCTGGATCAAACCAGCCAGTAGAACATTTCTGTCATTCAACTGTGGCAAATTATTAAATTCCACCTTTGAGTCGCTGATGTTCAAGTTTCAGCTTGGACATTTTGAGGTCACATTCCATTGTCAAAGCCCACAGAAGTGCTGGGAAATCTATGACACTTTTTCAATCCAATTTTTGTCCTAAGTTAGACTTGAAATTCTATTTATGGACGTAAAAGAGAAAGAATGAATATTTTTGACAGTGTTTTAAGTCTGCCCACTTTATTCATTTTTGATATATTTTTGTGTCTTTGTACAGTATGTCAGTAGATTTGATATATATTATAGATATTTTTATAGATTTAGTTTCACTTGAGAACTTTGTTTCTTTTTCAAACATGTATTTATTTATAAAATGTCAAATGTTCATTTTCAAATCTTTCATAGGCACTGCCATAGCAACTCTTTCCCCGGAAACCCCAGGTTGTGCCTCCCCCGGACTTGGCTGCCCAGGTAGGAAGAGAAATATCCTTATTAACTTTTAATGCTGAACACATTCTTCAAAACATGTATTTTCTTCCTGGATAATTAGTTGACCCATTATAAACAGTTCTCATCAAAGACTACCTTTTTTATTGCATCTATACAACTTTGCTAATTAAAAAATATTCCTTTGTCTCTTATTGATTTCATTTATTATTTTTTAAAAACTAATGTATTAAAAAAAAAACTTTCCTGAAAAATGAAATATAATACTTAATTTGCAAGTCTTAGACCTTTAGTTTTGTGTAAGCATGCCAAACAAAAACAGCTTGCCTTCCGCTCATTAAGACTCCCCCTAAACTGAACTGGTGGCCAATAAATGTCCATCATCAGGAGGGAGCCATGAGAATCCTCAGGCTTAATGTTCTCAAGTAATTTCCATTAAAGGTCATTGTCCTATTTTAACCATTTTGCTTCTTTCCCACCGGTCTACTGAAATTTCTTTGCATCATATTTATTCCCATGTAGTACAAGAATGGCACATTCATGCCTGGAGATTGTAGTCTTCTTTCAATAAAGTTAGTCTTCTAGGTTTAGAAATGTCTTGTTAACCTTTTCTTCATCATAGTTTTTGTTGTTTTGTTTTGCTTACAGTATATCATGGAGCTAAAACATCTATGCAGAGAAATCTATATTAGTTTATCAGTGTATATAAAGTATGAAGTTTCTCCACATATCTCTTTTTTGGGGGTTAGGGAATCACAGGTAATTGCCGCCTCGTAATTGCCTCCTCGAAATTCCATGATGATTAATTACACTTAACTGGCTGTCGTACCTGAGGGGAAAAAAGCATAGGTGAAAAAATGACAGATTGACCTTTGTATTTCTAAGTATACGCAATGTAGTATTCAATGTCCTGTGTAGAAAATGACTAGTAACAGACAGAAAATTGTGAAGAAAACATAGGAACTAGCAGGAGAACATCTCCCTTTTCAGCACATTGTTAGAATATGATAAAGGTAATGAAACTTTCTAGCTCTCATCATAGTTTCCAGGGGATGCTGAACTTAGCCAGGGCAAGTAAAAAACTGTTGCCAAATTTTTCTTGCCATTTAATATATATTTAGAAAATGTCTGATTTTTCATTTCTGGTTAATCTTTTTTTTTCCATATTCATCTCACGCTATGCTTGTGATTCACACAACTGTTCATTTGCTCCACAAGTTGTTCTTGCTTTTTTGGTTTCATTCTAACCTCCATTTAATGCCAGTGTGCCCTTCTTCCATCCCTGCCACCAGCAACATTAACTGTTACCATCGCATCCATTGCCACCACTAACATGATTCCTACTAATGCAACAACCCACGGTAAGCATTCACCTCTGCCTTCTCATCATTTTATGCCTGTGTTCCTTTTGTTTCATGAGGGTAATGTCTTTTGCCTAATGCAGAACAGGTGGTGGTCAACTCATTTGGAGAATATGCTTATTAGCTGCGAAAGTTGTTTTATTAATGTTTTATTAATGCCAGTGGCCTTGTTCCAGAATATTTAATGACTTTTAAAATGTTTGAAAGTAGATTTGAAATAATGCCAAAGAGAGTGGTTGCTTTATATGGCACATAATGTTTTTTATTTAATCCTGCGGGATTGTTTTAAAGTAAATCTGTCTGGTTAAAATGCTAATATCTGTCACATCATTGTAGTTTACAGGGGATTTAAAAGTTTGTAAGCAGTATTAATTCCTGTTTAAATGTACTTTATTCCCTCTCTTTTCATCTTTTTTTTCTTTTGTTCTGGCATCAAATAATGTAGTAACAATGCTGTTGATTTTCTTCATTTAAATAGATGCCAAATGGGGCAGATTACTTTGTATAACAAGGTGTAGTTTACCCAAAAATGACAATTTTTTTCTCATCATTTATTCATCCGTATAATGTTTAAATGATGACAGAAATTTTGGCATATGGCATCTGTCAAATAATTCTTTTTTTTTTTTTTTGCCGCATATTCCAAGCATATTCCGCATATATATCTACATTTTTAAATTAATGTAATGAAGCGAATGACCCAGTAGATTTATTCGTTATTGAACTTTAAATATGGATGCATGTCAGTAGAGCTCATTATCTCTCTATTTTTTTCTTTAGCTATTACTACTACTCTTTCATACACAACTACTTCTAGCATGCCTCTAACCACAACTTCTGGTAAGCAAATATCTAGGTTTCCTATTGTTTTATATTCTGTTTAAATGAGGTATGATAAATACCCTAACTGTGCATGGCTCGTCTCTTTATACCAACACTAGTTCTACTCACACCCACCACTAGTGCTAAAACAACAACTACAACTACTGGTAAGCTAACAGTTACTGAATAACCGATTTCTTTTCATTTTCATTCACCTTTTCAGCCATTAATATACATTTATGCTGTTTCATATTGCCATACTAACCAAACTTTTAACATTGTCATGTCTATGTGTGCCATCATTAGTACCAACTACATCACCTTTAATCCAATCTAACCCACCACTCATCAACCCTGGTAAGATATCACTTCTGCAAAAGATATATGATCAAATACCAATTTTATTACCGCAAATGTTTAATATTGCCTACAATCTGATTTTAGATCTATTTGATTGTATTTGCCAATATGTTTCTAATTATTCCTGATTAACAGATTTACCTTTATTTAATATACTGTAAGACTAGATATTTGTAAAAAATAAAATTAGCATTTCAACAATTAATGTGCTGTTTCTATTTTTATAGTTTTTATAATTGGATAAAATAATGGCACAAGTTTTGGCAAATACCTTTAACTGCAAGAAATTAAAAATAAACAAAAATGACCAATCAATATAAAAATGCATGTCAGTATAAGGACCCTTGTCTATTTGTTCATTTACCTAAAGCATTCATCAGTCACTTAATCCATTCCTTCATCTGCAGCTGCTGCTACTAACTCACCTCTGTCCAACAGCAAAACCAATGGTAAGC
Source organism: Anabarilius grahami (assembly GCA_003731715.1). Lineage (NCBI taxonomy): Eukaryota > Metazoa > Chordata > Actinopteri > Cypriniformes > Xenocyprididae > Anabarilius > Anabarilius grahami. The sequence goes on along the minus strand of RJVU01008096.1, from coordinate 830,021 downwards.
CAAACCTGTTATCTCACATCATACATGGCTTGCTTATGCTTACCAGGGGATGCCACTGCTAAACTTTCATTTGTATGTGCAAAATGGGAGCGGCTAGCTTGTCTAAATAGAAACGGGAATTAAAAGATTGGTTTATTGCTCTGAAAATTTTCTGGGTGCGGATTAAAGGCTTCATACCTCTTATTTTTTATATATTGATCTAATATTACCTTAATTATCTACTAGAATGTTAAAAATATATATATGTATTTGGATGAATAAACACCTTTGTAACTCCATTTTGTCAAGTGTCTGCTGTGTTTAGCTTAGCTTAAATCTGTGAATTTGTTTTTGTTTTTTTTAGACTTCTACTCCCTGTATGGATCTATCAAAATCTTGAAAGATTTTTTTTTTTTCAGGTCATAGAAGTATTAAAAACACCTATCTTCCCTATTCTCTTTCATGGCATATTTTTAAATTCCCTAAATGTGTTCAGCTAAAACCTTTCCTGGCAGCTATTACAGTTCTCTATTGTTCTCTTGCTCTTTAGCAAAGCTACATATTCAAAATACATTTCAACTACTATTCTTTTACATTCTGTGTAGCACCCTATGTACTTTAATATAATCTATTTTATATTTGTTAGTCCCTTATATTAACTGTCAAGTCATTTAGAACTAATTATTGGCTTATTTATGATGCTAATACTATCTTTCTAGCATTCCTTCTGTGCTAACATTAGCATGGCCTTCCTGACAGTTTTCCTGAAATCTTTGAGCTGTGTTTCTGCTGTATATATAACTTCATTTTTGCTTTCTTTACAGTCCTCATTTAGGTATTGACCCCTGGATTATGTGCTTTATTTGTTTCAAACAGTCCTTATGCTAACCTCTATATTGTTTTTTGAATGGGATTTTTTCAGAATGTTTTCCAGTATATTGTTTTGTTCTGTTATATGGTGTACTGTATATCTGCAAAGATAAATAATAGCCTGCTCTGACCTCTTCATTTTACCAATTCCTGGATCCTCTGCTAAATAATTGGAGCAGAAAAAGAGAGGGCTGCATTTTTGTGGTCACTACTGCGCTTTACTCCTCGCGCTGAGACTCCGTCCACTAGCTCTTCCCCTGCTAGGCCTCTTGTTGCTCCTGCTCCCCGGGGCCCCAAAACATCACTCGGCTTCATCTCCACACCCCTCATCTGGCCCGTGAGGAAGAAAGTTGAGACTGCCGTCACTCGGCCACACAAACGTCCCGTCATCCATCTGACCAAGCCGCCTGCCCAACCGACAGTTAGCATGACGAATGAATCCCACTGGCTGAAAACATCCACTATGGCCTCTGTTGCCAAGAAAACAGACTCTACAAGCATGAGGCCAGCCTATTCCCAAGTGAAGCCTCCATGGCAACCAGATGCTCACAATCAGAGTGAAGACTTTGAGTCTTTCCAGGTGGCGTCACTCAGTAATCGTAAGAATAAGCCGCTAGCTCCCCAACTGGTCCTGAGCGATAGTGACAAGAACAGCACAGAGATACTTGATTACCCATCTGGTTATGGCCCAGAGGCGTTTTTTTACGACATTGACTTGGATGATGATGTCTTCAGCCTGTTTGACTTTGATTCCACCTACTCCCTGGATGAAAGCTTGGCCACTGCCATCCCCCATAACATGTCTTTCTTAGAAGTAGAAAGTGTGCCTACTGTCAACACCAAGACTTTTGGACCTGTGAGACAGGCTGTTAGCAAACACGAACATTTACACAGTCAGTCAGACCTTAGTTTACCCTGGGCTATGTCAGAGTTGGCACAGGTCTCAGAGCAGCTCGTGACAGACATCAACTGGACACTTATCCCTTCTCCCGTCACGAGTCCGGGAGGAACAGGTGTGCAAATGATCCAGCCTGAGCTCAAGAGTCTCTCTGGCCAAACAGCAGCATGGCCAGAGTGGTCGCCCACACACCTTGTGGATATAAAGCTAACAAGCACCATGCCCTGGGGCCTCGCTGAGGCAACTGCCACCAAGGACACTTTTAAAGATGTTCAACACAGTCAGAAAAAGTCCACCATCGTGCCCACAACAGTTACACGTGACCAGATAGAAACTTTAGCAGAGGGTTATGCCAGGACAAGCCTGACAGAACATGAGTATAGTCTTACTGATACCACCCCTTCCTTTTCTTCATCAACCTCCCAATTGAGCTATTTCGACTATCTCCCTGATCAAACTATTTTACTCGTAGCGTCTTTGGCAGCGAGCCCTCTCGCTCCGCAAGGCAGCTATCCCCTCACAACAGAGACACTTGTTATCTCCTCTCTCTCTCCCTCTTTTAGTGTCGAGCCGGTGAGTGGACTGCTTATGGATTCAACCCGCAGCGCTGCCACTCTTATTGAGCCTCTGAGTTCATTGCCTACTGCAGGGGTTCAAAGTGACTCTTTAATGACAGAGGCCATCAGACCGAGTCTGTTGTCTTCTTCGCCGCACACTGATGTGTTCCCATCTCTGACACCTGGCTCAGCCCAAAGTCTCTTTATCTCTGATGCCAAAAACAACACTGACCTGGTTTTACCCTCAATGAACAATCAGTTTATCCTCTCTGAAAACCCACAAGCTGTTGACTCCAGCCAATTCCCAACTTCCCGAGTTCTCACTTTGTATCCAGGCATCGAAAGCGGCATTTCTACGTCAATAGTGGGCAGCGGGTCCAATTTAGATTCACCTCTGGTGCTGGAACCATCGCGTGTAAACAGATTGTCAGAGACCTTTTTCAGAGGCTTAAGCAGGCAAGGCGATGTTAATCCTTCAGAGGCTGATCTGAGGGACTTGTCACATATGCCTCATATCTCTGTCAGCGCTAGTTCAGAATTACCATACAGTTCTGTGGTGGCCCTGACAGACGAATGGAGAGGTTCTCAGTCTTCACCCCTTAATTCAGACTCTCAAATGAAAGTGGAAATAATAGATGTATCACCCACATTCAATTTGCCCTCCCAAAACATTTCAGACTCTGGCTCAGAACATGGCATGGTCACTACGACGTGGTTGGGCTATTCTGGGGAGAGCTCCCAAATTTCATCATCTGAAATATTTCCCTCCCTTTTGTTCAATTTGATAAGTAAGAATGAACCAGATGAGGCCTCACCTTATGAAACCAAATTCACATATCAATCAGAGACAATGGACATTTCTAACTTCATAAAGCCTGCTGATGTCCTTGCTTCTCAGTCTGAAGGAGAGATTTATCAGGATGGATTTGTTATTTCTGGTGCATATAGTCGAATAAGCAGTCCAACCCACACATATGTTGAAGCCACCACTACCACATGGTCTCTCAATACAACTTCTTCTCTAAATATATCAGAAGTCTATAAGTCATTTAACCAAAACAGCACACATGACTCTATTGATCAACATAGTAACTTCACAAACATGACCACTGAGCAGATTGTGACCCATTCAAACACCGTTTTAGCCTATGAATTGTTTAGAACAGATATACACACATTTGAATCATTGTCAGTGAACTTGCCACACACTCCTCCTCCTTTGCAAATGACTATGACTTATGCAGATCTGTCATCTCATACCCGACCAAACCCTGCTTTTCATCAATTCTCCACCTTTACAAGCAGCATGCCATCAGAACTTGAAAGGAGTGCTTCCATTCCAGTCCTTCAACCCTCCAAATCAATGGACATCTCAAGCAGTTACAGTCAAGACCTGCTGGACACTAAACATGTCCACTCCTCAACAACAAAGCAGCCATTTTGGGCCAAGAATGAATCAGCAAACCCCTCCAGCCACAACCACAATGTGCTCGTTGTTCAGCCCGCCACCACAGATAGCGAGACGCATCCGTCTCCAGCTATTGACGACCAGTCTTTTGTCCCCTCAAATGGCACAGTCGACACCCCAACCAAAGGAGTCAGCGCAGGTTTTGGCTCTGTGCACACTGGTGCCACCAATGGAACTACTACAGAACTGGCCCCATGTCCATGTAAAGCTCCCTTTCATATTACATGTCTGTGTGGACTTTCAACCGGGAACAGTATGTTTTCCAATAACAATCTAGAACTTAGAAAGAAAGATAGCTTCTTTTATTGCTGAATTCTGACTTTCTGAGCAAGTGATCGTAGAATGATGGGTTGTTTAATTGAGGGGGGAAAAATCACTCTGTCTTCTCGGTGTGCAAATTTTCGTTTTTGATTCCATGTGATTTACTAGAAGTAGTAAGATATTAACCATAGCCAGTTCTGAGAATCATTGAGTTTCAGTTCTCTTCGTATACTGGCTGTTACTCGCTCACTCAAATTGAGTGCATAGGTCTCTTGTAATTATCCAGATTTGTATTATTCTTCCTTCTTAGGAGACTACCTGAAGTTTTTTTTTTTTTTTACATTGAACAGTTCAGCTTTACTTTCAAGAAGAATTTGCACTCTGATGATTTTACGAGAGAAGTGTGCTATCTTAGAAAGCTCTCTCACATTTTCAATTTGTGGAAATAGTTTTTTATTTAATTTTTTATTATATCTGGAGTCTCCTAAGAAAGTTTTGGCATGGTGTAGTTATGCATTATAAAGTAGTCCAGCACTAACAACTCAAGATACATGAGAGCCATCTTGTGATAGAAGTGCAGCATAGCAGTAGATCTCAAAAAAACTTGGCATGATGAACCAGGATTTTCTTTTACTGTCAAATCATCTATACTGAATTTGTTTTTACAACACTTTGGATAGATTTGATTTAAAAAGTCAAAGAGACCACATTTGTTTCAAAATTGTTAATTACCAAGATTTTTTTGACTACTGCTATGCAACACAGGAGAAAAGTGAATTAATAAATTGTGTTTTGATTGATGAAAAAATACTGTATTCTCCTTTTACAGAGGAAATTTTCTACAGAATATCCCTTGTGGTTATTGATGAACAAGCAAACACCCCCATGGATGTTAAGATGATGATATCTCAATGGGTATATCTATATATTTGTTTTGTTTCACTGTCAAATACATTTTAATTCTCTTTTAATGGATATTATGATAACTGATAATTTTATGAATTCTGAAATACTTAGTTTGCAGATTGCACCGATATAGCATGTTTTCCTCCTCTGCATTAGCTCTCAATTATATCTCTTTCTAAACATGCCGCTGCTTACTAATCCATTTCTGTGATTTTTACAGCTTAATCAAACGTTTCAGAACTGGATCTACAGAGTTTATGTTAATGGTGTCAGGTAGGGTTCTTTTTTAATTGAAAATGAACATCTCATTCTTTTATCTAATGTTGACTGTTTGCAATCTTGCTCTCATCCCCTTTTCAGTCTCCAACCTGACACTGTTCTCTCAAGGGCTGCAACAATTAGGTAAAACATTTCAATATTTCATATCTATTTTTAATAATGTAATGGTAGTAACCATGTTTTCAGTATTTTTGATGTCTCAAAAAATGTTGTGGTGTTCCATTCTACTTAGACAAACCTACATGGCTCTGCTGGTGTATAAGAATACCACTGATGCAAGTCTGACCGAGGCAGAGATTGAGAACAGGCTGAGAAGTGCCCCTGTAATTGGAAATGGCTTAATTTTGGACAGTGTGTTCGTGAATTTAATGGGTATGGCATGATCCATAGTGTTCAATAATACAGTAGCCCTGCAGGTTATGACTAAGCATTTGCATATTGTTTAAAAAAATATTGTTAAGATCTCCTCCTAAAATATGGTATTCATCTTGAACTTGCACTGATAGCTAGCTATGTGTAGGTAGCATCACGCCACAGCAAAAGTTTGTAGTTATCAAAGCCATAATATAATTTTAAACATTTTCTTGTCTTAGGAGTAAATCCTTTTAATGAGAAAAAAGTACTGAGTGCACATTTAAGGAAGCACATAGCCTGGAAAATTTCAGAACATGTGGCTCTTCTTTAAAGAAAGGGTTGTAATTGAATCCTTTTAATCTTGTTCCTGTTTGATTGCTTTGCCTCAGAAAACTGCCAGCCAGAGGAGTCCCCATTCCACTACAGGTGGCCAGAGAGCAGACCCACAGTCACCCAGTATATCCCCTGCTTCCCTTACAAAGAGCAAAACGCATCCAGGACTTGGTGAGTAGACACTTATACCTTCTGATCTAGATGCAAATGGGAATAAACTACTAATTGAAGCCGTAATCATGTTTTAGCAATCAATTAAATAATTTGCATTTGTTTTTTCTGCTCTTTAGCATGATTAGCCAGTATAATTACACATCATTTTGGGCTCTCCCTGACCGTGGAAACTGCACTAATATAACAAGCATTTCAGTTTCACAAGGTAGGTTCTGATCCACACTGCACACATTATTCTGAAATCAGAACTAGCTTTAATAACTCTTACTTCCAATTCAACAGAGAATGCAATGGAAGTGGCCGTGCAGCTTGCTGACATCACTAATAATGAGCTCTCTAAGGAGGAGGTGGCACAGATTGTCTCCAAGTTGAAAGAGCTTGTGAACATTGCCAAAATCAATGCCACCCTGGCCAGCGCTGTGGTCACTATCATCTCCAATGTCATGGTCAGCTCAGATGACGCTCAAAAGGACTCCTCAGAGACGTATGTGTTCTTACATACACTGTAGAAAATTTAAGTTTGTTGAACTTAAAAATGAAGGCAACAAATTGCATGATTTTTTGGAGTTAAACACATTTGATTAAAGGGTTAGTTCACCCAAAAATGTAATTTCTATCATTAGGTACTCACCCTCATGTCGTCCCAAACTCGTAAGACCTTTGTTCATTTTCGGAACACAGATTAAGATATTTTTGGTGAAATCCGAAGGTTTCTGAACCACACATATAGGCAGCAACGTCATTGCACATTTTGAGGTCCAGAAATGTATTGACGACATTGTTAAAATAGCATGTGACTACAGTGGTTCAACCTTAATGTTATGAAGTGACGAGAATACTTTTTGTGTACAAAACCCCGCTCAGATTTCATCAAAAATATCTTAATTTGTGTTCCAGAGATGAACGAAGGTCTTACGGGTTTGGGTGAACTAACCCTTTAAATGTCTTCACTAAACATCGATTTTCTAGTTGTCATGACTTAAAATCTGGCATCATTGTAATAACTGTCTATTAGGGCTGGGCGATATATCGCATGCGATTGTCACGCGCATTTCATCAGTAAAGCCGGTTCCCTGATTACCGCTAAATCGCCATCACCTGCTTTCAAATGGAGCGGCATTTAATAGACAGAACCGTAGTTCTCTGACAAGCCACGCAATATCGCGTTCATTATCGAAGGCGATTCATCTGCGATAATGAACGTGATATTGCATAGCTTGTCAGTGATCTACGGTTCTGTCTATTATATGCCGCTCCAATTGAAAGCAGGTGATGGCGATTTAGCGGTAATCAGGGAACCGGCTTTACTGACGAAATGCGCGTGACAATCGCATGCGATATATCGCCCAGCCCTACTGTCTATGTAGATTAAGCAAGTTTTAGATTTCTTACGCTGTATGAACTATGCAAATTATTCCCTTTGTTTACTGTTTTATGGTTTTAAATGGTTGTATATTGTTCAATATTACATTCTTCGTCTCAATACATGTAATTTGAGAGCAGCACTTGCTGTTTAATTCGAATGACTTGATATTGTTGTTGGTGCAACTTAAAACATTGGTGTAAATTGTAATAGAAAATTGGTACAGAGATTCATTACTTGCTTTTCTGAAAGTTATAAGTTGTTAGTGTTTTACTTGTCTACTTCTTTGGTTATTTTTCAGCATTATTTACTGGATTTAAGAATATATTTGTTACACTATTTTCTGAATCTCTCAGATGCTTCTAGTTTCAATTCTGTGTGGGGGGGGGCGGGATTCTTCCTGTATCTTCAGTCCAGAAGTTTTTCATCTTCTCATCTGTGCCTCTTCTTATTGTTGTATCATGTGTCTTGGTTCAGAGCTCTCAAAGCAGTGGATGAAATGGTGCATAAGATTGAGTTTGATGGACCCTCACTGACCATCACATCCAAATATCTGGCTGTGGGAGTTTCTGCCCTCAACACCAGCAATTTTAACGGGACCACTTTCAGTGCGTTTATAGCGACAAACACGACAGACCCTCAGGTAAATGTCACGGCACATCTCTGCTTCTGGTGTTACATGTCGTTTGATGTGACATTTGACAAGTCTTTATATAAATTAGTGGCGTTATGAAAGAGGCTTTAGTGAGGCCAGCAGGGGGTGCTCACCCTGTGGTCTGTGTGGGTCCTAACGCCCCAGTATAGTGATGGGGACACTATACTGTCAAAAAGTACCGTCCTTCGGATGAGACGTTAAACCAAGGTCCTGACTCTCTGTGGTCGTTAAAAATCCCAGGATCTCCTTCGAAAAGAGTAGGGGTGTAACCCCGACATCCTGTCCAGATTTGCCCATTGGCCTCTGTCTATCATGGCCTCCTAATCATCCCCATATACTGATTGGCTTCATCACTCTGTCTCCTCTCCACCAGTAAGCTGGTGTGTGGTGTGTGGTGGGCGTTCTGGCGCAATATGGCTGCCGTCGCATCATCCATGTGGATGCTGCACATTGGTGGTGGTTGAGGAGATTCCCCCTACTATATGTAAAGCGCTTTGAGTACCCAGAAAAGCGCTATATAAATGTAACAAATTATTATTATTATTAAGTATGTGAGTGTGTTTCTACTTGATGTGGTCTATATCTGGTTATGCGTTTATATTTGAATATGTACTGCACATAAAATTTGCTTAAGGCTTCCTACAGTGGGCTGTCCAAACATTTAAGCTGTATTTTGTGCTGCCCAAACATTTTAGCAGTAAAGGTTTAAAGTAATCTTTAGCAATTAAAGCAGTGTAATGAGAGGTGACGTGTATGGACCATGCCCAAAGGTTGCACCCATTGATTAGGAGCCAACGGTTCCTGGAAAGTTGTGGGAGGAAAAAGCAACATTGTAGAGTCTGAGAGTGACTCAGAAAATGACACATTTTCTCTCTTTTCAGTGCATGAGTGTCAGAATGTATATTTTTGCATGTATTTAAGTGGATTTTCTGTATTTTTAGTATGCTCGCAGCTTTAAATTGTTGTTTTTGTGCCATTTTGTACAGTATGTATATAGTTGAGGTTCACTGAAACTATTTAAGGGATTTTAAAGAATTAAAAATACAAATTAGCCAAACAAAAGTTTATATTATCGCCTGAAGGCCCCATTTATACTACATAATAGGTTTTACAACCAGATGTCTGCTCAGTCTATTTTTACTTGAGATCCTGTAATGAATTAATTACTGCTTTATTCTGGCAGATGGTGTAGTAACCTCTTCAAATGCAATTGAGTCCCCCTTACCCTTATTACATACATTGTAACTCTTATAATTTTACGAATACTAATTTGGGATCACACAACATGGAGATTTGATCTTTGGTACAGTAACACAAGACATCTGGGTGTTTACATTACTCATGAGCAGATCCCCCGTTCCTTGCGTATCCATTTATTAAATATTTTGACTAATATTATCATGCAGACCTGCGATGAGTAACTTTTTCTCCACAGATCGATTTTGAGTCAGAGGCCCAGAACGCTTTGGCTGTGGTCACTCTACCTCCAACACTGCTGCACAACCTGAGTAATTCACTAATGGAGAGAGTGTCCAGAATAAACTTTATGTTCTTCACCAAGACAGGGCTCTTTCAGGTGAGCATGAACCAAATTTGCTTTTTTGCAATCGTTGTACTGTACATTTTTCTATGAAAAAGTATTGTGGTATTCTATAGTCCATTCACATATTAAAGTAAGGCTTTATTTAAAGAGCTGAAGAACAATGTAATATTGACAATTCTCATTGATATTTCTGTCAATAGCAATTTGGATCATTAATGGTACGGTAATGAATCTCTGAACATTTTCTCTCAGTTCTGAGTGAACTAACTCAGAATAAACTCTGCATTAAATTGTGTAACATACACTACCTTTAAAACTTGTTTTAGGGTTTATTCAGCAAGGACGCATCAAATTGATCGAAAGTGACAGTAAAGTCTATTTTAAATAAATGCTGTTGTTTTGAACTTTCTGTTCATCAAAAGCATCCTGAAAAAAAATGAACACTTAAAGGGATTGTTCAACCCAAAATAAAAATTCTGCCAAAACACAAAAAGAAGATATTTTGAAGAATGTTGGCAACCAGACAGTTGACGGTAGCCATTGATTTCCATAGTATTTTTTTCCTAATATGGAAGTCAATGGCTACTGTCAACTGTCTGGATGCCAACATTCTTCAAAATATCTTCTTTTGTGTTCAGCTGAAGAAAGAAACTCATACAGGTTTGGAACAACATGAATGTGAGTAAATAATAGCAGAATTGTATTTTGAGGTGAACTATTCGTTGAAGAAGCTCCTGAAAATTCAGCTTTGCCATTACAGAAATGAATTATATTTTAAATTATATTAAAATTGAAAACAGTTATATTAATTTGCAATAATATTTTGCAGTTTTACTGTATTTTTGATCAAATAAATGCAGCCTTGGTGAGCATAAGAGACTTACTGAAGTCACTTATGAGAAAAACTTACTTTTGTCATTAATTTTATTAACATATACTGCATATCTAATGATATGTTTCTTATCTGAATGCAACGTTTATCACTTACTAATTGCTAACAAAAGTGATATACTCTGTCCATACTTACAAAACTGATATATATTTATATAGACAAAAGTTGAGGTGTAATTTTTTGTGCCTGACTAAACTAAGACGAGCAGTTTTGTCCTGACATTCCGTTTCATTTCTTTTCAGGATCAGCAAAGTAATGGCAAGTCCTTAAACAGCTATGTGGTGGCTAGCAGTGTTGGCAACTTCACAATCAAAAACCTGCAGGATCCTGTCAAGATAGAAATAGCACATTTGGAATACAAGGTACTCAGCTTTTTTTTCCAGCAGGGATGGCTAACACCATAGTTTATTGTAATACCAGTTTAGTTTTTCGAATTCTGGTGATATATTTTTCTATGAGTAATTACAGTAACTGTTCATTTTATTAGTTTAACATTCCCTTCAATGAAATTTCAAAGCAGTCATTTTCTTCCAAAGTAATTATTTGTCCAAGCTTACTAGAACAATTGTGTCTAACACTCTTAATGTGTCTGTCTGTCCTCCAGAGCGAACCAAAGCCTCTTTGTGTGTTTTGGGATTTCAACCTTAAAAGTGAGGGTAAAATTAATGATTTATTTGGCCCCTTTTTAAGCATTAAAACAGTCCCATAGGAAGCTGTACATATAGACTTACAGTAATTGTATAATATCCATTTGTCTCCATTAGATCACACAGGGGGCTGGAATAGTGAAGGCTGTGAGGTCAGTCCGGAGTCCAACAGCAACAGGACCGTCTGCTTGTGTAATCACCTCACACATTTTGGCATTCTAATGGTGAGATTTGTGGGATTGGCAACAAAATGACCCAATACAGTGGTTTCTTGTATTAAGCCAGTATGATAGACTGAACCAACGTCATTGTGTCTTATGTGTCATCCAGAGTGGCTAACCACGCCTGAAACGGACAGGGCCAAATACTTGGCAAATAGCTAATCAGGGAACTTCACTGTAGTTTGGCACAATACGCACATAATATTAAAGGTGCACTTTATATTAGGCTGGTGTACAGTATATGGTAGTCGTGTGAATGTAGCATTATGCAAACGTTACCAACAGTGGCATTGTAGAAATTCTTTATTCACAGGTAGTAGTGATTTATTTATTTCATTAACAAATGTTAAGTGGTTTCTTAACATGGTAATCAGAAAAAAAAAGCTTTTTTTTGTACTATTAAAGGAATTGTTCACCCAAAAATGAAAATTATCCCATAATTTACTCACCCTCAAGCCTCCTAGGTGTATATGACTTTCTTATTTCAGCCGAACACATTTGGAGTTATATTAAATAAATCACCTTTGTAATGGAGTTTTTGAAGCACAAAAAAGTGCATCCATCCATCATAAAAATAATCCATACAACTCCAGTGGATTAATAAATGCCTTCTGAAGTGAAGCGATGGGTTTTTGTAAGAAAAATATCCATATTTAAAACTTTATAAACATTAATCATTGGCTTCCGGCAACGTCTGTAGTCTCCGTACGCATGTTCACAAAAGAGTCGAGTTCTGGCGTTAGGGTGACCTCCGACCCAACGTATGACGTAGCTCTTCTTCTTTTATATCGAAATCATCCGACATTTTTCTTTAAAACTTCTCGTTTTAGACTTCTAATTCATGACTAGCATTTTGTTTTGCTCTATCCTCTGAGCTTCTGCGTCAGTTCTAACCTAAGCTTACGCTACGCCTGCATCATACGTCGGGAACTATTCCTTCAATTTCTTTAAGTAAAACTAACATCCCTTACCTTTTATCTATGGATTTGTTTTTCATATTTCAGCAGCTGTCACTGGTTATTAAACACTAATGGGACAAATCTCTGATGAATGTCATTATTCATTAACTTTGCCTCGCTTTTGTCTTTTAGGACATCTCTGGAGCTGCTGCGCTGATAGATGAGAAGAACAACAGGGTTCTTACCTTCATTACCTACATCGGCTGTGGCATCTCAGCCATTTTTTCAGCAGCAACACTTCTCACATACATCGCTTTTGAGTGAGTGTCCTGACAGCGTTTGACTTTTAAACAGTGTGTTTATAATAACTCATCTATGTAAGCATATTGTGAAATCTTACATTTTGCTTTCCAGTAACAGCTATTCAAATTCTGATGTTTTCTCAAAGAATGTCTTCATCAGCCCCAAACTTTGAAACGGTAGTGTAAATGGCTAAAGGTGCAATGGAATTGCAAAGACTCATTGTTTTCTTTGAATTAAATCTGTAGGAAGCTGCGGCGAGACTATCCTTCCAAGATCCTGATGAATCTCAGCACGTCACTGCTCTTCCTCAACATGGTGTTTCTTCTGGATGGCTGGTTGGCTTCATACGACATTGAGGGATTGTGTGTGACAGTTGCTGTTTTTTTGCATTTTTTTCTTCTCACTTCCTTCACCTGGATGGGCTTGGAGTCCATCCACATGTACATTGCCCTGGTCAAGGTCTTCAACACCTACATCCGGCGATACATCCTCAAGTTTTGCATCGTGGGATGGGGTAAGTTCTACACCAAGGATTTTTTCCTTCATAAACTTTTACTTTGTTTGCTAATGTTCAATATTGTATGAGATCACTGTGAAGGAGCGTTGAACATATTAAGCAGTGAGAAGATCTGACTGTGATTTCAGGTGTCCCTGCTGCAATTGTTGGAATTGTGTTGGCTGTGAGAAAAAATTCTTATGGAAAAAACTATTATGGAAAAGCAGAGAATGGACAGGGCACATCAGAATTGTAAGTTTGACCCAAGAAATTCAAACTAACTTTCTGTGAAAGTTGAATGCAACATCTGTGTAGTTTAGATTCTTGATAAAGAATTAATTTCTTTTGGAATGGTCTTTTACTTCCTTATTCCTTTGGTTTTTTGGGGGGGTTTTTCTTTCTGTAGCTGTTGGATTAATAATCCGGTCGTATTCTACGTGACGTGCGTGGGCTACTTTTCCGTGATCTTCCTGATGAATGTTGCCATGTTCATCGTGGTCATGATCCAGATCTGTGGGCGTAACGGCAAACGCAGCAACCGAACACTCCGAGAGGAGATCTTACGCAACCTGCGAAGTGTGGTCAGCCTGACTTTCTTGCTGGGCATGACCTGGGGCTTTGCTTTTTTCGCCTGGGGTCCGGTCAGCCTGGCCTTCATGTACCTCTTCTCCATTTTCAACTCCCTACAGGGTTGGTTTATACTTATACCATTTTCACTGTCTTGCATAAAAGACCCCATGGAATCACTTGATGCTGGGCTTGATATCTTTCATATGTTGACATGTTTCCTATTTATACATGCTATATGATTTTTCCCCTTTCCTCCTTAATCTGACAGGCTTTTTACTTACACCACAGCCATGAACCATCACTCAAAAATCTGAGTCATTTACCCAAGATCATTTTTTAATGCATATGATCTGTCAAAAGTGAATTTTGTCGAAATTCTATAACCTTTTAAAACATTTAGAACCCCAAAACTCTTGATTTCATGGGCTCCTTACCATTTTCTTAGACATATTTTTGTTTGTCATTTCTGAAAATATACAAAAAAAATGTTTGTGTATTATTTAATTTTTTAAATGGTAATAGAGTTAGAATTATCCCAATTTTAGCTCTTAATGTTATTGGCATTAAAAAGTTATTCTAAACAAATGTTTTGCCGAAACCCGGGATCGAACCAGGGACCTTTAGATCTTCAGTCTAACGCTCTCCCAACTGAGCTATTTCGGCCTGTAGGGGTTTATGTGTACAAATGTTTATGTGATCCGCTAGAGGTCGCTATTAAATGTGAAATGCGACAAATCATTTGAAAAGAGCTTGTAGGTTTGTAAAGATTAAGAAGATTGTTTATTCTTTTTTTCAACAGGATTATTCATATTTGTGTTCCACTGTGCCCTGAAAGAAAATGTACAGAAGCAATGGAGAAGATATTTGTGCTGTGGAAAGTTCCGCTTGGCAGATAATTCAGGTAAATTTTGTTAGTACTATGATATTTTAAATTAATAGTTTTTTCACGGGGATTTTGTCAGCTACCATATGCAAAAATCCAATACAGAGAGAGATTAGTATATTTAATAGCATTACATGATGCTATATTGGTTAGTTTAACATTGTGTAGCTCTCCTGATGCATCACAGCACATTGCATTTGTGCTTATACTTTTTATTTTTATTTTAAAAGCATGCATTATTGGCCAGTAAGTAACTTATATTTTGTTTTTCATAGGCGTATTGGATATAGCCTGTGCTGTGGTTACATCTTTAGGTGCTGAATTCCTGAGACTTTTGTTGCACTTAGAATGTGTGTTTCAGTAAAGCCCAGCTTTTGTTTCGCAGAACTATTGTTAATAAAAATTTAGGACCAGAGAGAACTTAACTGGGCTTTACTTCCAGTTAAATCTGATCAAATAAGATGGGAAGTTAAAGAGTGTTGTTTTTCGAATGCCAGTCCCACACAACTTTTCTTCAGAAAGTTGTCTGTCCTGTATTTATTTTGATGGAATTGCAGTGTATTACCTGAATTAACTGTGTTTTCTTGTGCTGTATCTTTATGGGATGCACCTGTGTGACGTAAATAGTAGTAAAAGATAACATTTAACTATATTTTGCAGACTGGAGCAAGACTGCCACTAATAATACCAAGAAAGTGAGTTCTGATAACCTGGGAAAGTCCCTCTCCTCCAGTTCCTTTGGCTCCACTACAGCCAACTGGACGTCTAAAGCCAAAGCCACACTAAACCCCTTTGCCAGGCACAGTAATGCAGGTGAGCATAAAAATAATGACGTGGATTGCTTAAGCCACAGTTGGTGTTGCATTAAGATGGAATAAATCTGGCATTTAATTCCAAAGATAGGACTTGAAAACGCTTTATAAGCATGCTCTCAGTAATATATTGCTAAGACGTGTAATGTTTGACTATTTGCCCTTCATGCCTTGTGTTACTTTGTGCTTTACTCTACTGTGTTACTTTTTGTGTGACTGTACGCCTGGACTCAGTGGTGCTGTGTGTCTGTATTTATGTTTGTGGTATAGATAGTACCCTGCAATAATGCCATGGAGAGACTTCCTGAGGTAAAACCACGCAAGCCAGCTTGAGTTCACACTGCTTTTCTCTGTTCATGTGATCAGCTTCCCCTGTTGGGATAGACTGAATTCAATCCAGCGGCCCTACACATAATACCTAGTCTAACTCACTCCTAACACATAAATGCGTCTTTTTGACCCTCCAAAACAGTCCTTCATAAGACATTACCTTTTTAAAAACTTTAGGCATCTGCTTTGATGTTTTATGGTGGAACAATTGCCTGTTGGATTGAATCCAAGTTGTGGGGTGACATTCAAGAACTAGAAAGCACACTGCTGCTGGTTGTCATTGTCATTAGTATAGCAAATAAAGTTGTTAGCACAGTGGTGCAATACAAGGAAACACCTCAATGCTGAAAAATAATTATAAAGAGGTTATAGACTGAGCCTTTCAGTAGACATTGACAAGCTTTAGTGTCTTTTAGGAGTTCTGAATGTCATTTGCACTCTGTGTGACACTAATTTTTCTCACTGTGGGCTGTTTTTATTTATCTCCATTGTTTTTTGTTTTTTTCGTTTGGCAGTGTTAATGTCCCCACAGGAGAAAATACCCAGCTTGCACTGACTGCTGATGCTAAATTTACAAAATTATACACAGTAAAACTCCATCCCCACAGCAGGATCACTCTACATGCTGGCCATGCAGAGGATAGATTATATGCACTTGCTGTATAGCACTAATAATGCACTTAACATCAGAGATTTCAACACTATAGATACAATTTTTACTTTGTGAACTTAGTCCTGCTCATTACTTTGGCTCAAGTAATTGTACTGTTATGCACAGTAGAGTTTGTGTCATTGTAAAATATTGAGACATTTAGGATTTAGGAGGTATAGACTTGCTATGTTTGCATACATGCTAAGATGAAAGGAATGCTGTGCTGGTTGTCACTGCAGTTGCATCAAAAGTTCACTTAGTAAAGCTCACTGTGTAATTATGTATTTTAAGTTATTGTAAAATACACTGTATAGATTTTTTCTTAATCAACAATATTTATAATTGACCATTCTTTCTTTCTATTTAATTAAAGGTACACTATGTCACTTTTGGCCCTCTAGCGGTTCAAAAACAAAACTGCATGTATTTTGTGGAAGAACATTGTTTTGATTGTGCTTTGGTTCTGCGTGACTGAGCGGATGAATATGGTTATCCTACTGCTCATAAAACATTCACTACTAGGCTTAAGAGATATAACCAGTTTAGATGGAAAGGATCTGAAGCTGACTAGCTGAAGATGTTACTGTAGCTTTACCCATTAATAGACGCGGTAGTTCCTTGAAAATAAATTCCAGCACAACGCTAAAACAACCATAGTGAAATGACCTTTCACAATAGATTAACTCTGTTAGAGAGCTACATATGGCAATTTATCGGTTCATTAAATTATCTTATTCACCTGTTGACTAACAAAAACATTTCAAATCCCTCAGTTCTCACCATCTCCGAAAAACAAGCCAATGCTATCCATGTGTAATCCCTCATGTTCGAACCAGCCGCTCTAAGCGGGACTCCAACCCCCGGTCTGCCGGCACAGGAGTCGGGTGCTCTAACAAGGAGGCTAAAGACCACAGTCTCTCTTGAAATCAAGGGAGTGAGGTTTAAATGGCCTACGTCTGTTACACATGTCAACATTTCGTTGTGACAACTAATCTATGCCACTCTCAAAACATATGCTTCAAAGTAGCTAGAGCAACTTTTCTCTGTTTACGGGTTTGACGAGACACGCACGGGCGAGTGACATATGCACGCAGTTTTCTCGTGAAAACCGTCCCGTCAGGTCTAAAGTATAAACACTTATAATAGGCTTACAATAGAGAATCAGGGTAAAACAAAAACACGTTTTGGAAGAAGGATTGATGATGTATTGACTCATTATTTAAATTGTATTAATTTTGAAAATAAAAAGTTACATAGTGTACCTTTAAAATATATTAAAGAATAACATTTTTATTTCCAATTTTCCAAATTTCTCATTTTCACTTTTTGCTATTATATTTTCGCAGCTTCTAGCAAAGTAAAAATCCCATCAAGCAAAGGAAGGACTAGTTCTAGTTGTGAAGACCAATTATAACACAAATTGTGACACTGTGTTAATTTGAATACAGATTTATTTGACTGATTTTTTGTTGTTGTTGTTGTTTTCTTTGTTTGTTTTGCCAGTATGACACAATATGTGAATTGTGAAATAATCTTTGCTATTATATTGTATATTATAATTAGCAGTCTAATTTACCTCATCATCATCATCATCAAATAATGACTTTTCTAGCATAGTACATAGGAGCATAATATATTCTGCCTGAGATGCCAAAACTGTGATCCAATTTTTGCTATTCTGTATTTAGTCTTGTAGGGCAATACCTTTCTGGAGCTCCAATTTCCCTCATAATAGGACAGAGGCTGTTCAATTTGTTACACATTAAAAAGGAATCATTGCACAGGAAAACTTAAGCAATATTGTTCTGGCAAAATCACTACAGAAGGGGGCTGAAGGTGCATGTGTGTATTGGAATGTTTTTGCCCAAGAATGCACAAAGGCATGGAAAATCAACAGAATGGCATGGACAATAATGACTCACCCCTTTTAATGACCATTAGTTGAGTGAATTGGAAACTAATATGATCAAACTGTCAAAGTATTGACAACACCCAGTTCTGCTTTCTTTCGAAGCAGCCAACGTGTTTGAAAATACTTTACATCTGGTGCCAGTTGTCATCTTCATATTGTATGTATGGATACTTCGGCATCAATACCCGATGGCTCACTACTTGCAACTATTATAAAAGTATATTCACGCAGTCCTTCAATCAACCATTGTGGCGTATTTGCAGGTAAAAGTTTCTCCAATCAGAGCAGTCCCAAATGCAGCCCTTCCGACGGAGAGGCCTCCTCGTCCATCCTCCCCGTGCACCAGGTCTTGGACAAGGTAAAGGGCTACTGCTCCGTGCGCTCGGACAACTTCTACAAAAACATCATCATGTCAGACAGCTTTAGCAATAGCACTAAATTCTAGGGAGAAGAGGCTGAGATGGAGCCCTCCTGTGTCCCAGACTTACCTTGTGCGGAAAGGCGGGATCATGTTTATACGCTACAGTACATATTGAGTTAACCCTCCCCGACTGGAGTAGAGAAACACATAACCCTGTAGAGAGGGCAAGCTATGAAAGTGTGGATTTTACATACTGTGATATTCAGCTTATACTGACTAAGTGATCTGTAAATAATCATAATATATTTTACTATTTGTGCTTTTTCTAATTTCTGTTTTGCATACTTTCTTTTTTGCACATTACTTTGTTTTTTTGTTCTAGTATTTTGTATATATAAATACATCAATGCTTGCTGCAGCAGAAAAATGGGACCATTTCACAACCAAAGACTGACGAACATAAGGAGTTAGTTCCTCTGTTCGGGACTGAAAGAACATGAATGGTTGGAGCTTGAATTTTCACGCTTGTGAATTTTGCCTTGGTTTAGCTTTCGTTACCGTAAGCAGATAAAGTACATTTTCATTGTAAATTAGTGAAGCTTTAATACCTTTGTTTTGTCATTATTTAAATGCTCTCTATTTCAGTCTTTACATGATCTACTACTGATTAACATGTTACAGAAAATGTTGTTTTTTTACAGTGTGAACATTGTTCAGTTGTTTCAGTGCATACAGTTTCATAAAACTGCTCTAATAGAAGGGCAGGACACCGAGATCAGTCTTCTGTTATTTGACAAAGGAATGGAAAAACAACAGCTATACACCAAATCTAACATGTTCAGATCTTCCTATTGCTGTAGTTTAATGACATTGTTGTTTTGACTTGGTATTTATTTTAAACGCTTTTAAGAGATTTCTATGCTTCAGTGAAGAAAATGTCAGCAGCAGGAAACGCTTATCATCAGTGTAGATCATCATTAGTATAGCGGTTATGGATGCTTTGTGAAAATGTGACATCTTGCATATTAAATGCACTTAAACTAGATCTTGTCTGTCTTATTTGTTTGAACAGTAACATTTTCTGCTTATGGTAAAAATCCTGAAATGCCTAGAGATGCCTGGTTTATGTTTTTCATGGATATTAATCGAATCCATTGACTTTCAGGTTGGTCTACTTTTTCTGTCTGTACTTTTCGTACGGAGCACCGCAAATGACATGCAGAAATATTGTGTTTCCACAAACTATTAATTACTGGCTACATTTGTTTAATTATTTCCTTTGTTTTAGGTAGTAGTAATAGTAGAAATACATTTCTTCATTTAAAATTAACATGGCAGAATTGACCTAAAACAAGAAATCAATGAATCAGGATGGGCTTGCTCACCCAATCAGGAGCCTGGGCTCCACATCAAATAATGACAGACTACAAAATTGGTGCAGATTTTGAAGGAAAAATACACACAAAGCGTGCACAGAAAGCTGCGTCTCAGAAAACGCTCCATTACCGAACTGAGTTCTCTTTTGTGTCTTATTGCACTTAAATGGACTAATACAGACAAAATTGCATGCCTGTTTTGGCGAGCATCAATGTAAGTACAGTCTGAGTTAAAATAAAAAGTCTTAATGAACGTAAACAGTGGGTAGAAAATCTGATGTGTGTCAGATCTGTGCATTTGGTCTTAAAGTGACAGTAGCTTAATATACCTGCTGCTGTCTTGTGTCATTAATGTTAATTAAAGAACAAAGGAAAAATAAAAAAACTGCTCAAAGCTGCTCTTGACTGAATAACTTCTTTAGCTTTAATAGGATTAATATATATTAATACATACAGATTAATATATAACCCTAACCCTTACAGTCGAGTATCTTAAAAGGATTAGTTCACTTTCAAATAAAATTTTCCTGATAATTTACTCACCCCCATGTCATCCAAGATGTCCATGTCCTTCTTTCTTCAGCCGAAAAGAAATTAAGGTTTTTGATGAAAACATTCCAGGATTATTCTCTTTATAGTGGACTTCAATGGACCCCAAACGGTTGAAGGTCAAAATTACAGTTTCAGTGCAGCTTCAAAGGGCTTTAAACGATACCAGACGAGGAATAAGGGTCTAATCTGGCGAAACGATCGGTCATTTTCCAATTTTTTTTTAAATGTATATGCTTTATAAACACAAATGATCGCCTTGAACGTGCTTCCGCTTTCCGTATTCTTCAAAAAGCTTACACTGTATGTCCTACGCCTTTCCTATTCTACTTACGGAACGAACGCAGTGCCAGTTCCATTTTTTCCGTAAGTTGAATAGGGAAGGCGTAGGACATACAGCATAAGCTTTTTGAAGAATACCAAAGTGCGGTTTTGGCGGAACCACTTGGAAATGACAGATCGTTTCACTAGATAAGACCCTTATTTCTTGTCAGGTATCATTTAAAGCCCTTTGAAGCTGCACTGAAACTGTAATTTTGACCTTCAACCGTTTGGAGGCCATTGAAGTAGGAGAATAATCCTGGAATGTTTTCCTCAAAAACCTTAATTTCTTTTTGACTGAAGAAAGAAGGACATGGACATCTTGGATGACATGGGGGTGAGTAAATTATCAGGAAATTTTTATTTGAAAGTGAACTAATCATTTAAAGACAATTTAAACAATACATTTTGTGTTATGTTTGTGATGTCTAAATCTAAAATAAAGAGCCAAGTAATGACCGTAGTTTGTACAACAAAGCAGCTTTACTGTTGCTAACCTCCCCGGTAAACGCGACTTTGAGAGCATGTGTTTAGCGCAGTTGGTTGCTAAAAAGCTTTTTAAATGTATTTACAACCCCCATGTCATCCAAGATGCTTTATTTAACTTTGTTTATTTTTATATATTTTTTTATTATGTCTTTTTTTACATCCCCTTATTGTATAGTTATATCTTATATTTTACATTGATCTTGTATAGTTATATCTTATATCTTATATTTTATATTGATCTAGATTCTTAAGCTCTACTGTTAGTGTTATCTGTATGCACCGGGGGTCTGAGAGTAACGCAATTTCGATTCTCTGTATGTATGTACTGTACATGTGGAAGAATTGACAATAAAGCAGACTTGACTTGACTTGACTTGACTTGACAAACAGTTATACAGAACGTATATTCAAAAAGAATAGGTCTTTTTTTTTTTTTTTTTCACATTTATGCACAAATTCGGGTTAATTAGTAAAGAGATTGATTTAACATTGTTTGAGCTTTATGTGATAGACCTACATCCAAACTTTCCTTTCAAGGAAAGTCTGTTCACTCGGGCTCGGCGGCCATATTTGCAACACCTCCAGGCAGCTATTTCGGGCATCCAAGACCAAGTCCTATCTACTTGAATGGGGGAATCCTCAAATCAGCAACAAAATCTGTCATTAACTGTCTTATAAATGCTGTTAATCATCTTAATCATCCATTTTTAGCTCACTTTTAATCATTTGTTGGGTTTTGTCAGGGTGTTTCCCAGAACCTAACAATGTGGTTAGTGGCTGGCTCGATGCGTCTGACTGTAACAGGGGGACAGGAATAGAGAGTGTTTGTTCCTTTGTCCCGGTAGTAAATGAGAGCACCACAAATTCCTTCCAGAAGTTTCTTGTGAAAGCCTTCCTGTGAGGTAAACCAGCATTCCTGATGATGCCAAAAATGAATGGAGGTAAATAGCCGGCCTTATATAAAGATTCAGGCACTGGCTATTCACCTTAACTACATGGTCGATCCTTCAATATGTGATCACTCAGCGACCAGAGCAACCAACAATATTGGTTTAAACCAGAAAGGCTTTACACATCACATGGAAAACAACAACAACAGCAGCAAAAGAAAGAGCGAGTGCAGTTACTCAGAAAATTGCTAGCCTCTAGCACTGTGGAAACATTTAGCTTTGCCATTACCCTCTCCCATGATGAGACTCCTGTTTGATCTCCGGGCACAGTGACAGTTTTATCAGTTTCTCTCACACTATTCCTCTCTGAAGTTATTTTCTGCTTAACTGTAACTGTCTTCCACTTTTTCGGTACACATTTAACCTCACTTTCATTGTAGGTACAGTAAGCTTGTAAGCAATTTTTCTGTCATTGTCATCCAGAATGTAGTGACAAAAAACAAAATTATACACTGCAGCTATATTCCATCGAGAAAGATGATCTATGTGAAAAATTTCACCAATTGCTGGGTTTTAGGTTTTTATTATTTGCCTTTTCACATTGCAATAAATATTCAGCTCGTTCATTAGATTAGAAATTGATTGCAAGTTACAACTGTCTGAAAAATCAAACTACTGTATATTGATAAATGTAAACTGCTTGTTCTAGTTCTGTGCAGGCATTTATTATTATTTGTATCATTCATTGACAATGTCTTAACTCTAAGAATAAACTGGATGCCAGAATGATCTTTACCCTAGGCCCACTAATATGTTTAATGTCAAACATAAAGTGCCCACAAACCACTATTGTCCTTAATAAATAGTCAAATGTATTCACTATAAGGAAACAAAATTGGAAACATCAAATGATATATATTACACATCAATTAGAAGCAATACGGTTTTACAGTATTCCACAAAATACTGACAGTTATCACTCCTATTTGCTTCATATACTGTCACTATTGAGATGCTAGCATTTCATGACAAGCCCAATAGAAATGATGTCTAAAACTGTACTTTGTAAACCATTCACAGCACACATATTCAGACATATGGCCAGGCTTGCTGCCCAAATAGTAATAATATACAGTAAGTTACTATGTAGCTTTTTTCCATCCTTCTCAGGTTTGTTTTGGATTGTGCCTCCTCTGTCTCTGGGGGAATCTAGACTTGTATCGTTCTTTGTAGTTTCTGGGATGGTAACTTTTGACTGAGGCGTTTTCATCTCTGAAAAAGATACCAAGTTGGGCATCAGTAAAATACAATGCAACTGCCACAATGTGTGAATTTCATAATGACACTCACTCTTGCTGGAGATCCAAGTATGAGCAAAACCGCACACATTTTGTGTCTCTCCTGTGTGCGCAGTGGCATCGTTCCACATCTCGTCTTAGACGCATTTGTAGTGAACCTACACCATAGGGAATGACCTGACTGAAAGAGAACAGCTGATATTTTAAAGTGCATTTCAAACATATCAATATTTCAAGTGATTTTTTAAAATCAAATGTAATAAATCATTGAATAATAAACACATATAATAGCAATATAAACATTTCAAACATAAATTTGCCACTAATTGGGAGCATAGATATAATTAAAATCTAAAATGTCTGAAAAGAAATTGAACAGAATTACCGTTTTTGATGCTTTCTTTCAATGTTGAAAGGTGGAGCTGCACTTGTATACAGTAAGCTGATTTATTGGTTAATTTGTTAACACTAAATTTTGATGGTCCCCTAACAGACATTCTAAGGATTAGTTCACTTCAGAATTAAAATTTTCCTGATAATTTACTCACCCCCATGTCATCCAAGATGTTTATGTCTTTCTTTCTTCAGTTGAAAAGAAATTAAGGTTTTTGAGGAAAACATTCCAGGATTTTTCTCCATATAGTGGACTTCAACAGATGGGTTGAAGGTCCAAATTGCAATTTAAATGCCACTTCAAAGGGCTCTACACAATCCCAGACGAGGAATAAGGGTTATATCTAGCGAAACTATCAGTCATTTTCTAAAAATTTCCAAAGTGATCGCACCACATTGCAGAGCTAGTGCAAGATGAGCATTTGTGGTGAGCATTGTTTCGCTAGATAAGACTCTTATTCCTCGGCTCGGATCGTGTAGAAACCTTAAAAGCATTTTAACTGCAATTTAGACTTTCAACCCGTTGGTAGCTATTGAAGTCAATATGGAGAAAATTGTTTTCCTGGAATGGAATGTTTTCCTCAAAAACCTTAATTTCTTTTCGAATGGAGTAAGAAAGACATTACCGTCTTGGATGACATGGGGGTGAGTACATTATCTGGAAATTTTTATTAAGGGAACTAATCCTTTACTACAAGTAATTTTGCAAATACATGTCAACTTATTCTACTAACCCTTACCCTACCCCTAATAGTTAGTTGACATGTAGGTGCAACATAGTCAACACAATGTCTAAATTGCCATCAAAATAAAAGTGTAACCGTTAATTTTATCCTGTTCAGTGCGCTTACTCCTTGTTTGTAATTAGCTTTGTTTTTAACATGTATAAATGCTTGGTTTTTATCATATTCATATTTAAAAATATGATTTTTTTTTGACACATATTTTGTTTTTGTGCACAATGTAGAACTCTTTTCAAATTCATACACTGAACTGAAAGCCTTGTGCTTCTTTGAATTTTCCTGTTTGTTTCTGGATATAAAAGACTTCACTCTTGTTTCACTTCCTGAGAGCCAGACCCTCAATCTTTGGTTTCTAGGTTGTTTTTCACCAAAGGCAGTCTGCCTGTCCTCAGGTCTCCATGCGTGGGCCACATTAATGAGACCACACACTTAAATACAACCAGACACGTGCTTTCAGCGTGTACAGGTTACCAGCATCAGTCCCCCACAGATTTCAACCTCCACTTCTCTCTCTTTTTTGTTTTGCTCAAAGAGATCTCTGTAGGAACACAGACAAATGTTTGGATGATGTACCTGGGTGTATCGACCCACACGATTCCTATGTGGCAAAAGTACACACATTCTTTGTCCTTCAGGTTTTCACAGGAGCAGCGTCTCTCGCGGTGGTGAATTTCTGGAGTAGCATTCGCAGATGGACTTCTGTTTGCATGGGACCCTGGGACTGAAAAAAATACAAAGAAAAGAAGTTTAAACAATAGGTAACAAAAGATACTATCAAAATCAGACATGTTACAAAAGACTTCTATTTCAAATAAATTCTGTTCTTTTGAACTTTCTATTCGGTTTCCCCCAAAAAATATTAAGCAGCACAACTGATTTTTTTGCTTTGATGTGTGTTACACCTGAGACAAAACTTCAAAAGTTCAGGAGGGATCTTCAAAAGGATCTTCGCTTGACGATGTAAGACATAACATGTCTAAGCTCTTGCTGCTGTCTAAACATTTCAGCAATGTTGTGTCTTCGAAGTCCTCTTTGTTTTAGGCCATTAATCCTGAGGATTCTCATACAGACCCAATTTTCATGTAACTATGATCTAATAGGTTATCAGTTCAGAAGTGAGTTGCAACTCAACCGCAGCAAACATAATAAAATCTTAAGCTGTATGAAGGAAATCTAAGGCTTAGGTTGCATGAGCTTCATTAAGGTTGAGGGAAATGAAAAGCCATGTGGACCATGTTTAAAGAAGACAGCAAATACGAATCTGTGGCCAACCACATTTTATGCCTCTAGGATTCCAGCAGCGCATGTAGATGGTACAAAGCAAACCACCGCTACAGCTTCCGATGGTTGGGGTTTTAAAAGTTGAATCAAAAACAGATCTCTTGCTCATCTGCAACAGGGCAACTCTTTAACAGAAAAACAAATCTCAAAGTAAATAAAAAAGAACAAATATGGTGGTATTTGCATGACGCACCAAGGTACTTTAAGAAATACCATGGTAAATTCTTTAATGGTAAGATAGATAAAGTAGGAACTAAGGCTACAGGAGGTCTCGCTCTCTTGAAGGCTCAGCAGTGGTGAGTTTTGTCAGAGTTTTGTTCAGGATACTTGGGTTTAAGGGTTTAAGTTGGACCCCAGTAACCGGAATGACTTCTAAGGTGCTCAATCAAGCGAACAGAGCCTGAGGCTTTAAGCCCTTATAGAAACGGATGAAATTGCATGCCCTGGTCTTGTGGAAAGTGATCTGGGAGTGATCACAGTAATCCATCATTATCACAAAGCTGTGGGGGTCTAACTATATAAGTTTGATGTGGAATACACAACAAATGGTCTGACTTTTGTTTTGATGTCCTCAAGGCGTCGGTTGAGGTTTCCCGGGTCTAGTTTTCATATATCAGGCAAGGATAATGAATCACAACAAGTAGCTCAGATTTAGAGCTTGGAATTTATTACAAATCCATTGGAATGTCTGCTTAAAATGCCTCATTTCAATTCACATACAACTAACTTTGTACCATCCTACCCTAAATCGTGAGAAAGACGATCAGGAAACGTTTTCTTTATCCCTGTATTATTTTATCAGACTAGACGTTTCTAACTCGATACTGGCATGAGACTGTGTGAAACCTACGGCAAGCTCTGTACTCCTCAGCGCAGTTTGTTTTCCCAAGAAAAATTTAATTTTGTGACCCGTGCCCTGAAGAGAGAGAGGACTGCCAAGGTGGATCAGCGTAGAATTGTAAAGGACAGGCAAGGGATTACATAAATCCATAACCACCAACGTTAAACGAGACCATCTCACCTATGAAGAAGCAGCAAAAGGTTTTTCTGTTGTCAGCATTAGGATGTAAGCAATAAATCTTTACTAATCCCAAATAGTTTGACTGCTGTTATTAAAATGAAATGCTGTGATCATTTCCGTCCTGGAAACTCAAAACTTCGGAGGAGCATGGTACTGTAGTTCCAGCTATTAACTGTATTATTTGTATTCATTTGCTGTAAAGTATATTAGTCTAATACTGCATACATCCAATGCTGAAACTGAAGAGCTCAACAACAAACTTGGTTATGGAAAAAAATGTGAGCCAAACTGCAACCATGTTAATCGATTTAAGAAAATGTCCCTTGTAAAACCAAAAATGATTACAATAAAAAAAATGACTGAAATGTGCTTAAACTAATGTTTACAGAGATAACTTGCACTGGCTATGAACTCTGCAGGCTATTAAAATGAAGCCTACCCACAGTGCAAAAGCCTTGTTTCCTCCTGAGGCAACTGTCTCTGCTTTTGCTCCACCATGAGGGAAGTTACATGTTCTGTGGTCCATAGAAGTGGTAGGAGATGGCCTACACATGGGGAGTTTACACCCTTACATGCTCAAACCAGACGGATTAAGAAGCATTTTACGCCACATTTAACCCTAATTCACCAGTTCAATCTACTTTTGCATGACTAACTGCCTATTGTGACGTGTTATAAAAGCAAAGACATTTGATACCGAAAATCTACACTGGCAGCTGACTGTTAGACAATGTGAGCTAATTACAGGGGGAAAAAAGAGAAAATTCTATCATCATTTACTCATGTTGTTCCAAACCTGTTTGACTTTGTCTTCTATTTTAGTAGATATTTTGAAGACTGTTGGTAACCAAACCATTTCTTAAAATATCTCTCATGTTCAAAAGTCAGTTTTGGAATGACAGGAAGATTAGTACATGATGACAGAATTTTCTTTTTTTTTTTTGGTGAACTATCCTTTTAACCTTTTTTCTTTAAGCAACAACAATTAGTTCATCCCTTCAAATTACAAGAAATTTGCTAAACAAATCTTTTTAATATTAAAATTCAATGTGAAAATACACTACAAGTGCAAAGAATAAACCAGAGAGAATCTGATAATGAAGTTTTTACAGCAGAAGATGAAAATTAAGCACTTTAAATTAACATTTTTCAGATAGGAAAATATTCACATAGTTATTCAAGATTTGAACAGAAAGCCAGAACTATATATATAAGAAAGATGATAGTCATTTACCTTGTGGTTCCAATATGAAAACAACCGCACTTATTACAAATAAGGAGGAAAAATCCATGATGCACAGTACTTTAATTGGAAAGCCTGTCTCCTGGATGTCTATCCGCACTCAAAGAGCAAAGCTGTGTGGAGAGAGAGCAGGTTGTGGAGTTTCTCAGGAACTCCTGCCACTCTCTTGACACCTCCAGCCTACCACACCCTCCTCCCCCCATCTCCATCTTTGGATCAGCCTGCCAAGTTGCTCTTCACAATGCTGGGGACAGGTGTTTGACAAGACGCATTGTATGTGAGTGTCAGTGGGAGAGAGAGAAAGGGAGAACTTGTTCTCTTTCTCTGGAGATGCTCTAACTCCCATGAAAGTGCTTGTGAAAGAAGGTTTCTCAGCTTTGTCTGTTTTCATCAAGTTCTTCCAGCATGATCGGAGATATGGACGAATTGGGTGAGCAGGGAATTTTTTCGCACTCTTTGTTTTTGCCTTCCTGATGCTGCTAATGGAGGTTAGAAGAACAAAGTCAAAACTGCAGCCTGGAGAGGAAACCCAAATTTTTCAAAGTGGAAAGCCTAGACAGACCAGTTTTTCCCCCAAACCAAGGGAAGCCCATTGTGGTAAACCTCCATCTTAATTAAAACAATAAAAAGCCAATTGAAACATCTCAATATAAGCATCTGCGTGCCAGACTCTATTAACTGTGGAGGGTTCCTCTAACATTTTCTGCAGTTCAGTTCAAAACAGTTCTTGCTCTCATTTTAACATCTCGGACTTTGTGAAAATTCATAAAACAAGAGCTCCAACGTCCAAACAAGCGAAGAGATATGAACTGTGGCGTGAAAGTTGTTGAGAATGGTCCTCAATGGGGCCTGTCATTTAATCACAGTGGGGGCAAACTGATGTATTATATGCAGTGCCACAGGGGTTATTTTTTCCCACCCGTAGTTCTATTTAGCTCACTTTTTGACTTCTCATTAGTCCAGATTAGGCTTAGTTTTGCATTCAGGAGAGATAATTAAAGGCTGGGCACAACACAAAACAACATATTTGGTCACAGAGCCCCTGGCTACAGCAATTAGATCTGTGAGGTGAGGTGCTGTGGAGAAGGAAGGAGAACTTCAGAGCTCCAAACAGCTTCTTCCTGCAGCTGTGGGAGAGACTTAATGAACAGTTTAACCAACTGTCTGAAAAAATGCTCATGCTCCTGAATTGAACTGTGAACTATGGGACACCATGCCACTATAAGTTAAACTGATGTTTTTTTTTTTTTATGTGAGTCTAACTTTCTTTGTTCTTTTATTGAAGTCTTGCAGTCTTGGTATTTAGAAGAGAACGACAGGGTGGAAAAGGATCTTTGTGCCAGTCTTTGTTGCTGCATGGCATTTCATATCACATTATGTCAGCACTTTATATTTTTATTTGATAAAAGATAGTCTTTCGTAGCTATGTACATGTGCTGAACAAGTGTTTATTAAAGTAATAGTATGGCCAACTGCTCCGAGTATCAAATGAAAATACAAAGGCATGCGGAATCTCTCACTAAATCAATCAGTAAATCAATAACTTTTCTGTTTTCACAGAACACTGACCTCTATACAAGAAGAAAGCTTCGTAAGCTTTTCAACAGAATTATTGTTAGCTCGCCAAGCTGGCCTAAAGTGAAACAATCTGTTCATGATTATCCATCCTGGAACCAGCAAATACATTACAATGAAAAATAAAATATTATTGAGAGAAGACAATGATAAAGCTAGACTATCTCTTTCTCCTGAAAACCAATG
>RJVU01008096.1:767266-799966 GCA_003731715.1 Anabarilius grahami | reverse complement strand
TAATAATATATGCAAAAAAAGATATTAAATAGGCTGCCTGCTTCACTGTCATTTCTTGAGATGTCCCAGATGTCTCAAGAAATGCTTTCTATATGATGGAGGTGATATTTGCAGTATCTGAGATTGTTGTGATGGTCCTATTTTTCCTAAAATCAACAATTAGGCTACTCATTTGAGGAGAGTATATGTGTGTGTGTATGTATGTGTGTCTGTGTCTGTGTGTGTGTTTGTGCGCATTTTTGTGATTTTTTAGGACACAAATTTGTATACTGACACGGGATGGGTATTACACTGGTATTACGACGTAAACATGAAATATGAGGACATTTCATGAGTCCTCATATTTAAAATAAACATACTAAACCATGTTTTATTAAAAATGTAAAAATGCAAAATGTTTTCTGTGATAGGTTTAGGAGTAAGGGTAGTGTAGGGGGATAGAATGTACAGTTTGTACAGTATAAAAACCATTACGCCTATGGAATGTACTCACTTTGATAGCAAAACAAACCTCTGTGTGTGTGTGTGTGTGTGTGTGTGTGTGTAGTCCTGGTAAACCCTCTGTTATGGGGAAAAAATGTTTTTGGTCCCCATTATGAAAACAGCTTAAAATCATTCAGTTTTGTTTTGTTTAGGGGTTTGGTTAGGGTTACCGGATAGAATATATGGTTTGTAAAGTATAAAAAATCATTAGGCTATGTCTATGGAAAGTGCCTATAAAACATGGAAACCCAACGTGTGTGTGTGTGTGTGTGTGTGTGGATGGATAATAATTAAAATTATAAAATTACATATAGCCTACGAATCAGCGTAATCAACAATTCCAGGCATGGATGATGAAGGTGGTGATATCGACAGAAAAAAAGTGCGCGATAACTCCACCTAGTGTTCAGATGTGGGAATAAAACGAAGCGTTCAACTACAATCTCATTTCTAGGCCAATTTTTAAAGGTAGGTAACAAGTTGATCAAATGAAGATGAGTAAATTAGCCTTCTTTACCTATCATGTCTCACTCATTGGCCCACACAGTGAATAAGAAACGGTTGTGGGGCGTTTTCCCCCCTGTGTGTCGAAATAAGCTGAGTGATTCCCGCTCAAAGCAGCACTTCAGAGTCAGTCAGAGCTTCAGTGTTTTACATGAACCAGCTGGAAAGCTCTGCAGGATTGGTTAAAGTCCGCATTGTTCAGAATGATTAGAATTTGTGGGCACCTCATAATTCTATTTCTATTTAAATTCAAAATACTATTTTAAAACTCGATTCTTGATTGAATTTGTGTACATATACAGCAAATGTGTTGCTACATATTTTGAAAAGTAGGCCTAAAAAGTTCTAATTATCCTACGTTATGCTTTACATTAACTATATAAAGCATATTGCTTTTGAAAAATATTCAGTAAGCAGTAGCCAATGCCAGTATTGCATTACAAAATAAATCCAGATTTTTATGTGCTGGATTTTTGGATTTCAGTTTTATCCCGTTTTAAAGTATAGTAGTATTAAAAAAGATCACAGCAAAACTTCTTCTGAATCATTACATTTGTTTTGAAAGAAGTTATGATTATAATATGATTTTAAAGTAAGTTAAGATAAGGTGTTTTTTTTTTTTTGCCAGCACAAACCATGTTATATTTACAAAAATACCTCAGATTGTAAAAGGTCAGGAAGTGCTAATGCTTTCTTCTTTCCAGAGTGAAGCATAATGTACGAGCGCATGGTAATATTATAAAAAATCCTGCTAACACAGGTCCACCACATCCTGTCTCATATTCAAGCGCTGGGCTTAGACACACATACGCAGGGAAATTAAATGTGACTTATAACCGATTATCCCAGCAGGAAACCAGGGAGCCGGATGCATCAATCTGAGACACTTTCTTACTAAAAACCATACTTTTTACCTTTGATTACAGAATGAATGCTGACTGTTCCCCACGGGCCTGTTGGTTGACTGTTCCAGACAGCTAATGGAGCAGAGGTGACTTTTATTGCCACTGAGAGGCTGTCAGCCATCAATTTGATCTCAGGTAGCTTGAGAGCTTGTCAGGTACAGATTTTGTCCTCTGCTTTACACTAAGAACTGCTAGAACTTTTCTGTGAATTTCGCTACAGCCCTGAGGCCAATATTTAGTTTTACGTTTGACCAAACCTCTTGCTTTCAGTAATTAAAAGTTAATAATTTCTTCTTTTTTAAAAAAAAAAAAAAAAAAAAAGAGAAGAGAAGAGAAGAAGAAGATGATTTAATAATTTACTCAACCAAAAGACTGACTTGCCTTTGGCCCGAGACGCTGGAATAGGCTTCGGCTGCCCGTGACCCTACAGAAGAAAAGCAGTTTAGAGAATGGATGGATAGATATGACTGACTTTCTTTCATAGATCACAAAAAGAGATTTTAGTTACACTTCTTTTTTTGTACAATGAAAGTGAATGATCATCAGAGGATGTTAGGCTCCAAGAATGGCAAACAACACCATAACAGTAGTGCATAATAATTGTGCAATATATATAAGTCTTCTAAAGTCTTGCAATAACTTTGTGTGAGGAACTAAACAAAGAAATTAAGTCATAAATATTTACAACGATGTGACGGTCGTAAATGATGACAGAATTTCCATTTTGGATGAATTTTCCTTTACGATGGCCCTTCATTTTGTGGAACCATCATTGCTTTGACAAAATGTCTGGTATTTAGGGAACTATACACACTAAAAAAATTTAGAAGTTATAAATAAAACAAAGATTACTGGAGTACGTTTTACAAGAAAAAACTATTTCAGTCTGTCTACTGCAAAATTTTGTGTAATAATATTTATTTCTCCAAATGTGCATGCTTTTAAACTAAAAGCCTATATTCAGACTCTTTGCATCACAGAAATACATTATATTTTAAAGTATAATATAAAACCTTTACTTTATATTGTAATAATATTTTTCTGTATGTTTCATATACCATGATGAGCTTAAGACATCACAGAAGGTTTTTTTCACAGCCTACCTGACTGAAATGCCTCATTAATATGCAAGTCATTTCAGCTCATTACTATGCAATTCTTTTGTCTTCTCAGGTGAGAATGAGCCATTATTCACGATGATTCACGCCTCCACGCATACGGTGTTTCTTGGCAAAAAGTGTCTTACAAAAACTAAATCAATATATTGTTATAAATGAAAGAGTAGTCAGCATCATTTTTACATAATTTTGAAGCAAAAACTCTAGTCTACAACCTCCAATACCCTAAAGTATTGTAAACACAGATTTACTATACTTTTTTGGCCTTATTTCAGTGACTTAAGTTTTTTGTTTTTTCAATAACCACGCATAAACGTTATTCCTTCAAAAACACAAACATGTACATACATGTTCCTCACATATTATGGTAGCCTAGTTTGTGCTGAATACAGTGTAATGACACTTGTGTCATTTATATGTTTATGAACAACTGAAAAAAGCACAAATGTCAGGCACGTCAAAACTTCTCCAGGCCCCAAATCAGCCTCAGACTCCAGAGGGTTAATTCAATGTGTTACTTGCTGTTTCTTTGTAATTATTTGTGAAATGTACAAGCAATTTCTGAAAAGTAAATTCTACACCAATTATTGCAAAATGATGTGCAATAATACTAATATACCTGCTGACACTAATGCCACTAAAGAGTTATTTATGCTTTTATTTGTCTGTACATCAGCATTTTAATTGTTCTGATAAATCCAAGAACCACTTATGGAGCATATGAATTAGATAAGACAACAAAACTAATTAAAGGTTAAGCAAATGATAATTATGTTATTTTTGTGCCAAAACACAGTAATTACACAACCAGAAAAACACACGTTGGTCAACTGCGACTTGAAATACCGAAAAGATTTTGAGGCTATATTTAGATAATTGGGCTCAGGCAAAAGGTCTTAAAGAGTTATTGGGCAATTTCTGGCAAACATTGAAAGTAATGGTTACAAATGCACATTTTTTTCTGATGACTTACCTCTGTAGATTTGTGTGTGTTGCTTTTTTTTTAATCACTAATTTTATACATACAATACTGTGCTAAAATCATTAGATGCAAAAAAAAGAAGAAGAAAAATCTCAATTATTACAATATTTGTAAAAGGAATATTTGAAATTATGTTTGAATTTTTCCTACTGGCATAGATAACCCTATTAAAACAAATGTTGTTGTGAAGCATCTAATGTGTGTTTGCACAGTTTGTATATATACTGTAAGAACACACAGTACTAAATATGTAAACAACATGCTAAATATTTAGCACTGTGTGTACTCTGAGTGCAATTGGCAGTTTGCTATTTATGAGACCATCAGTGTACAGCAAGATGACGACAAAGTGTTCTAAATATAATAGACTATCAGAGGGTGGGCAGACCTACAGTGCTCAACTGGATCAAAATGCGTCAGCTCCACAAGAACAGTATTCTGTGTCTGCCATGGCTTACTGGGTATGCCTTGGCTAAAGGCAGCCTGAGAGCCACTTAATAACAGAGAAGAACAGATTTTTCACCATATGCCATGCAGGTCTTGCTGGGCTTGCATCTAGCCCTTCTATTCTGCTGCCCGCCTGCTTGTCTGCCTGCCTGCCTGGTCACTTCCTCCCTGCCACTGTACATTATACATCTCTATTCCGCTCGGGTGTGGAATCATATGTCCATAATGTACAAGATACGATCAAAGTCGAACTTCCAGGAGAAGATTAAGCACAGCTAAACATCCTCTCCTGGCTCCTGTCCTGCAAAAACATGACGCCTTTGAGGCTGTAGGTGGAGTGATTTAGAGTTCTGCATTAATGGAAAGGTTTTCCTGCTCTTGGCCGGACTCCTGCTCTGTCTCCTTGGCCTTAGTCTATGGATGGAAAGTAACCTCTCTGTATGTACCTGCACGCCTCCAGCTTTTCCACAAGCCACCAAAGCAAAACTGATGTTGTTCTTTCCCCAAGTGTTTCCAAATGAATCACTTTTAAAGGTGGCAGCGGGGATCACAGTTTAAACTCCTTTGACTAGAAAGCTCTCATCTGTCTCGTCCTTCTTCCTGATGTTTGTATTACCCTTTTTAACTTTACTTTGTCAGGAGACCGCCACACTTTATTCACCATTTAGAATTGGTGATCGTTGATGAAAAAATTCTTATGCTAATGCCATAGTCACATAGAGATAAACGTAATGGAAAGTTTGGAATGTGTTGAAAACTATAAACCAATCAGTAATGTTCTGCATCGTTTGCCAACGGTTTCCAGTTGTTGTTGTTGTTTTTTTTGTGTATGGAGTTACATAACAGTCAACGGTTCACAAAACTCACAGTTCGGATCATATCACAGTTTTTAATTCATGGATAATTTTTTGGATTAGCAATAGAAAATTGTAACTTTGCTTTCCATTTCCTTTTTTATTTTTATTTTTTTCTGATACCACAGCAAAAACTATACAATATTACAAAATTACAAATAAAGTAAGGTCTAACTGTAGTGTTTTCAGGTACAGAGGTAATAATTAGGCCTAAATGTAAAATAACATTATATATATATATATATATATATATTTAAAACACTGTATAAATTAAAAATATATTAATCTTTGTTAAAGCCCTGGGATTTACTCACCCTCAAGCCATCCTAGGTGTATATGACTTTCTTCTTTCAGACAAATACAATCGGAGATATATTAATAATCACCCTGATGCTCCCAAGCTTTATAACAGCAGTGCACGGAAACCACCAGTTTGAAGCTCAAAAAAAGTGCATTCATCCATCACAAACATACGCCACACGGCGTATAAAGGACTTCTGAAGCGAAGCGATGTATTTGTGTAAGTAAAATATCCATATTTAACATGTTATAAAGTAAAATAACTAGCTTCCGCGCGAGAACGCCTTCCGTATTCAACTTACGAAACAAACTTTTTCGTAAGTTACATACGGAAGGCGGTCTGGTCTGGTTATTAATATAACTCCGATTATATTCGTCTGAAAGAAGAAAGTCATATACTCCTAGGGTGGCTTGAGGGTGAGTAATTTTGGGTAATTTTCATTTTAAAGTGAGCTAATCCTTTAACAGTATTAAAGGATTAGTTCAGTTTTTAATACACTTTTCCTGATAAATTTACTCACC
Organism: Anabarilius grahami; assembly: GCA_003731715.1. NCBI lineage: Eukaryota > Metazoa > Chordata > Actinopteri > Cypriniformes > Xenocyprididae > Anabarilius > Anabarilius grahami. Next base: position 793,851 of record RJVU01008096.1, on the reverse strand, counting down.
CCCATGTCATCCAAGATGTCCATGTCTTTCTTTCATCAGTCGAAAAGAAATGAAGGTTTTTGAGGAAAACATTCCAGGATTATTCTCCTTATAGTGGACTTCAATGGGCACCAAACAGTTGAAGGTCATAATTAGTTTCACTGCAGCTTCAAATTGTTCTACACGATCCCAGATGTGAAATAAGGGTCTTATCTAGCGAATCGATCGGTCATTTTCGAAAAAAATACAACCGTTTATGCTTTATAAACAAAATATCGCCGTGAACGTACTTTCCGCTTCTGCATTCTTCATAACGTTTACGCTGAATGTCCTACGCCTTCCCTATTCTACTTACGGAACGAACGCGGCACTAGTTTCGTTTTTTTCCGTAAGTAGAATAGGGAAGTAAATTTATCAGGAAAAGTGTATTTAAAAGTGGACTAATCCTTTAATGACTTAGACAGCAGCAGGTATTAGGTCACTGTCACTTTAAGACCGAATGCACGGATCCAATATACTGATCCACATCCGATTTCTTTCTCAACTGTTTACGGTCACAGACATAACCAACTGTGTTTTATGAGAATAATTGCAGAGACTGGTATTTTGACACAATTTTGTGTATGTGTCCATTCAAGTGCATAGAGATGTGAAAGAGAAATCAATTAGCTGTTCTGAAACGCGCCTCTCTGTGGTTTGCCGAATTGATGGTGAAGCTTAGCAGTTTCAACCACAACTACAATACAGTTAACCCCTACATTAACAGCTGTATCATTTGGCATCACAGCGTGATGTAATTTTTCTTTGGAAAAAAAAAACAAACAATTTTTTTGCGTGTGAAGAGCATAACATTTAATGAAAAAAAAAAATAGAAGTACATTGTTAAAAAAGAAAAAAAATTTAATGTAAAATGTTGGATAGGCAACTCGACCAGCCGAAAGTTGAGCCTTTAGGATTGTATTTATAGTGCACAAGCATTGTAGCATTTGTTGTGCACTCTTACAAATTAAGGTTCCAAAAGGGTTTTTTTGTAGGGATGCAATAGAAGAACAATTTAGGGAACCCTTCTGTTAACAGTTCTTAAAAGAACCATTTTTTTTCTTAGTGTGAACAATATTTCAATAATAAAGAACCCTTTCCCACTATAAAGAGCCTTTTATGCGATGGAAATGTTCCAATAAAGTTGTCTTTTACCCCACCCTGCAGATGCTTTAACATCTGCCATGGTTAATAGCTGACTGTACAGAAATTCATTGACTTATATAGTGACTCATGCACTATGTGACAGTAACATTCCATCAGCTTACTGTCATGACAGAAAACACATGATACATGTCAGCACAGGAGCAATTAGTTAGCAAGCAAGAAAATCTCTGAGCAAGTATTCTTCCATGATAAGAGTGGGAAAATGATTGCCTGTAAATTGATTTGGAAAGTTTTACAGAAGCCCTACAGCACAAGACAACCCTGGGGGAAACAGGCCGTAAACAGTGCTATAAGTCTGACTTTGAGACCGTCGCTGTCTCCTTTACATCTGGTTCTTATTATAGCTCAGAAGTTCCCTCCAAGCCATATATGTCTGTCCCTCTCAGTATACAGACAGTATAGTGAACCACATCACCTAACAATCCACTCCTTAAGTGCTTACATATGTCTTATCTGTGTGCCTTAATGAGCACTGATAGCAAACATAGGGTGAATTCAGGTTGATTGGGACACTTTTTCCAAGTCATCTCAATGGCAAAAAGTGTCCCAATCAACCTGAATTCACCATACTATTGACATAAGTTGCCTAAGTGCACTTGATCACTCAGATACGGCCTACTTCATAGACTACCTTGATTTATAATTCAGGCCAGTATAGTGGAGCTGGGTAAAAATGTTGATTTTCTGAGATTTTCATGTGTAGTCTAATATTTTAAATTTTTTTTTATTCTCACTTGGTTGTATTTATTGATCAAAAATACAGTAATATTGTGAAATATTTTTCAAATTTAAAGTACCCGTTTTGCATTTGAATACATTTTAAAATGTAATTTATTCCTGTGATACCAAAGCTGCATTTTCTGCATCATTACTCCAGTCTTAAGTGTCACATGATCCTTCAGAGATCATTCTAATATGCTGATTTCTTATTATCAATGTTGTGCTGCTTAACATTTTTGTGGAAACGAAAAAATATCATTTTTTCTTCCGGATTCTCTGATAAATAGAAAGTTCAAAAGAACAGCATTTATTTGAAATAAATGTAACATTATAAATGTCTAAATGAATTAATGTGTCCTTGCTAAGTATTATTTAAAAAAAAAAATCTTAATGACCCAAGGCCTTTGAATAGTAAAGTAAAACAGACATTATAATGGCAATATACAATCAAAATGAATCAAATTCTACATGAATTGGGAAATTTGTATCGCCATCCTTCTCTACAGTGTAGTGCACGGATAAGAAAAGACTTGTCATGGTGAGTGTCATTAAATTCTGTTTGCTTCCTGTTATTGCATATTTCAAAGATCAGTAGATCTGACAAACATTTTATTGACGTTAGAATTGCATTTTTAAAATATTGCAAGTCACACGTGCATGCTCTGCGCTGTACTATTGCTCATATACAGTATAGCAGAGGTCACTAATAGGCGGACCGCGGTCCGGATCCGGACCCAGCCGCCGTTCTATCCGGACCCGGACCAATAACCCATAAATTATTGACTTTTGTCGGAGCGTTTCTATTTTTACCCGCGCAGCTTTTCTAGCATCTATGGTACTGGTTTAGCGCGGCCCAGAAAACTCACAGACCAATAGCATGCGTTGTAAATCATGTCATGTGATACTACTCGAGTCAGACAGCGAGAGAGACACACACACACACACACAGGGAGAGACGACAAGACGAGACGAATGAGAGACAACGTTTCACATGGCGTGCTTTAAAAAGAGAAAAGTGGACAGCGAAAACAGAGCTTTTAATCATTGTTTTAATCAAGCCTTGTACATCTTAACCATGTTTGGCTCCACATACAACTGTGAGGCAGCTTTCTCCACAATGAACATTATTAAAAGCAAATATCGATCCTGGCTCACCAATGAGCACCTACACATGTGTTTGAGAATGGCCCTGACGCCATTCCAGCCCAGATTTAAAATCCTGGCAGGACAACCAAGGGCTCACTTTTCTCACTAAGCAAGAGAAAGTGTGGAAGTGGGATATAGAAGGGAAAGAAAGAGAAAAGGAGGTGTTAAAGCTGTTCAATTGTTAACGTGTTGAGATTGTTTATTTTAAAATGTGTTTAAACTTAAAATGTGAAAGGAAGTTAACTAAAAAGTAAAAGGGAAACTCAAGCTATACTTTTTATTTCCTTTTTCTAAAATTAAGCACTTTATTTTGAGATGCACATTTTTCAAAAGCTCTCTGTTGTGTTTTATTTATTTTTAATTTATTTTTAAATGCAGCCTTTATTTTATTTAAATTGATCATTTATTATTAGAGTACTTATTATTTCCCTACAGCTCAATATATAAAATGACAATAAATATTGTTAAAATATTATTCAATTCGTACTTTCATTTTATTTGACAGTCGTCTCTTGACTAGGCTACTTACATATTTTCATACAACTACTAGGCTGTGGCACTGAATGATAACACAAGTTAGTCATTGTGATGTTGCGGACCTTTGGTTGCTGATTTTTTTCTAACTGGACCTCTTAGAATTTTAATTCAATACCCCTGCAGTATAGTGTTAGAAAAAACACAGTTAAATCCTAAACCAACAGATGGCAGTATGTCTTAAAAAAAAGACCAGGACGAATACTTGGTTTTACACACACACTGTAACACTGCAGCATGTGCCTATGACATACTGCCAATGTGAGAATTTTGAAATGACACTAAATTTAGCTTGAGGCCTCTCAGTAAATTTCTATAGACTGATCTCCAGACATGATCTTATTTTCAGAGTTTGTCAGAGATGACATCCGGTCACCTCCAGCAGGACAGGCACTGTTGTCGCCCTTGAATAAAGCTGTGCAGGAACATTGACTACACATGGAAAATGTGGGCTGTGGTTTTCTTCTCTTCTTGGCAAGAGGCTGCCGTAGTAAAAAAAATTGGAAAAATGTTAACCGTTCCAAACATATGTTCCCATGGAAGGGGGTAGCACTTTTAGTTGGTCCCCCAACCTATGTACAGGCCTAACATACTAATTATCAATTATTTTCTCCACATTCACTCTGTACAGAAGCTGTTTAGATATAAAACAGCAGAGGAAAATATGTCAGTCTGGTTAAATAGATCACAAACATTTATTGTAGCTTGTGTGTTCCAGTTAATTCTAATCACCATCAGTTTGAACAAGGTCGCCGCTATTTTTTGAGACTTTTGGTATTTGTGCGCTTGTGTAGAATTCTGATACACACATTTTTATGACAGCAATCAAGTTTCTTCTTGCCCAATAAAATGATTCAGCTGCATAAGGCTATATTGCGCAATCATTCTATAGAGGGAGGCGTGTGAAATGGTTCATTATGTAAAATAGGGAGGGAAACCATGTCACATTTCTTAAAACACTCAAGATTTCCTCATTGTTCAGGAAACACAATTCTCTTGTTCAGTTAAACAGTAATGGATGTGTCATATGACACCACATAGTTAATGATAAATGGATTATGTCTTATTTTGGCAATAATCAAGAATAGTAAACAAAGGAATGCCATATTATTTCAAAAGTACTGTGACAAATAATACAAATGGATTTATCCCAATAATCTGTGCACTTGATCAGCTTTTGGATGACGTGGCATAAGGTCAACAGAGACTCAGGAATATGTTCAGCTCAAATGTGTAGATATTTTAGTCAGTTCTGATTTTGTAATACTGTAAATGCAGTGAAATTTTGAGGAGCAAAAGGTTTGAGTTTATATAGGTTGGAAATAATAAGGTTTAAGGTCATTTTTTGGTCTTTCAAAAAATGCATTTTTTTTTTTTTTCAGAGAACGCAAATGATCACATCAATGATTATTAGAAGTTTACAACTACTTTTCTTGCTGTTGAGATTATAATAATTTGAAAGACTGAAGACTATTAGATAAAGATTGATAGGTTGATCTAATTGGTAAATGCACAAAAGACGTCTCATCAACCTACTTGTGTCAACATGTATTCATGTTTTGGCATTACAGTTTTCATGTACAGTCAGACTACTAAAATTAGCAGTGCTAGACACGTCTTTGTGTACTGACGTCGATCTGATCATGTGGCTGATCCCTTTCAAATTTGTTGTTTTGTCTTTTGCTTTCTTCACCTCTCTTTTGTACAAAAGTTGAAAGAGAATTTGAGCATTTGCATTTTTGAAAAACATTAAGACATCACGGACATGCAAAGTTGCCATAGTTGTATTTATTTGAAAACAGCAATCTGTATTTTTTTCACCTGTGCTGTGATTCGTCAAAACCGATATTGTACATAGTTTTTCCACTGAAAATCACAAAGATACCCTTTTTATTTTTTATTATTTTTATAATTATGTTTGTATTTTATTCTTTTTTGTTTTTCCATACAATGATTTGTGCTTTTGATACCTTAGGTTTTAAAGACGTTAATACAGTTAAGTGGATAGCAGGGACTACTGACAAAAATGTCAAAGGAGTCAATTACATAGATCATATACACACAATACAAAATACAGATATACACACAAGAGTGCACTGGCTTCATTCTCCAGTTCAGTTAGGTTGCTTCAACTCAAAACATGTATAAAAAAAAAAAAAAAAAAAAAAAAAAANNNTATTTCCAATCCCAGTTCTAAAAGTGATATAATTTGGGATTCTTTAGGAAGGTTTAGGAAACATAAGGTGCATTTTAGGAGTTCTCAGTATTGGAGTTTTTGTATGTATAGTTATAAAAGTGTTTGAGGACTGATGACATGGCCCATGACGAACTCCTTCAATGTATGAATATGTATGGCTATGAGCGTACAGAACCGTAGGCATCCAGTATTTACATCTGTTGGAATGTTCCCCATACTAATCATCAACAAGTCAAGTACTTCAAGCAACATAATTCACAGAAGATCAAAATACCTTTCACATCTACCTCAGTAAGTGGTGGAGGAAATGCAGAAGTGCGAAAGTTGATTCACTTGCTTAATGCTTAACAGTTCTACATTTAAAATGTGAACGGTGAAATCACAACTAGTGTAGCCTACCAGCCAATAGGAAAGAGAAGGGTACAAGCACTTAGAACCAACTACCATACTGTATGTGGGTGTCAATCTAAAACATGTGCAGATATATTGTTTTTTGTTTTCTGTATACTAGGTATATAAACATTTAGTTAAATTATATAGATTTCTAAATAAAGCGAGTTTACTGAGAAGTATATGCACACATACTTCTAATATATAAAGCCATATTACATGTACATAATTTTTGCTCTAATTATGCAATAGCAAAACCCATGCTTTACATAGAAAAGGCATCCACAACATTAAGAAAAATGTACAATTTATGAAACAAGATACAATAAATAGTATTATAGAATCGCTGCTGTACACAAAAGCCATTTAATTTCACACATATAAAAATATGTTTTAGTGCAACCTTACACGTAATTGATACTTCACATCATTCAGACCGAAAGTGTCCAAAAAGACGGTAAATTGCATTTATTACAAAGCGGGGTACACAAAACTCGATATATATTTACATGTCTTCCTGTTTAATGCTTATAAGAATATAAGCAAAAAGTAAAGAAAAGGCACACACATCTGTACATTTTTTAAAAGTACCAGACAAAGTCCATAAGCAATTTTGGTCAGGCTCATATATGTATAAGTTAACATATACATATATATATATATATGTATATGTATATGTATATATATATATATGTATATATATATATTCTTTGAAACTTTAAATAAGAAAGTAATTATAGTTGAGATAGCAAACCATTTTATAAAAGGCATGCTATACATGTACATTGAACCCACGGAATCAGTTCACTTGTTTTCTCGAGACTGATTTTGTGTGTGTGCATGGATGTACATTTGTAAATATAAAATGTGTTAGCATAATTGACCACTCTCCCTTCGACCTTGTTCACCTGTTGTTAATAGCGTCTTTTGAATCTTTGCCTTTCTTTATGGTCGCTGGCCTCTCTCCACGGCCCTGTTGGCCAGGCGCTCGCTCTGCCGTCTCTGTGTTGTAGAGAGTGGGATGGCTTGCTGCGGGAGTCTTTGATGTGGCAGACATACTGCTCTCTGCTCTGGAGTGTAGGGGGTGACTGATCTCTGAGCTGCAATAGTGCTGCGCTCTCGCCGCACAGTCTTGCTGAGCTGCGGGTGAGTGAGATAATGTGTGCTGATGGTAAGGATCAACAGGAACTGACGATTTTTCGGGGGTTTCCTCAGAGGCGATGCACAGCGATGCAATTGCCTTAGTGCACGTTTGGATGCACTCTTCTTGCTTGCTTTCCTTGTCGGACATGTCAGTGCTGTCCTCTCGTGACTTTTGTGAGGAAGGTGATGGAGCATTGGGGGACATGGTTTTTTCATGGGGTTGAGGTGAGTCTTCTGGGCCTCTGCTGGAGGGCCCTCTGCCCTCAGAAAGGTGGTAGGACACCTCACTGGTGCTGGACTCCTCCGAGGTGCTCTTCTGCAGGGGAAGGCGTGTAGGGTGGCCATGACCTGTGACAGAAGCGGGCACAGAATGGACCATCTGGATGCCGCCAATGGGTATCATGGAGAACGGAGTGCGGATCTGTTGCTGGGAGTGCAGGGGAAGGTGGCTAAATAATCCCTGGTGGATGCTGGAGGCATCTGTGTTGCGAGCATCCCCTTGACGATGAGATGTCTTTCGCTGGTCCTAAACAGTTGGAAGACATGGTTCATTTACATTGCAAATTGTCAAAATTCCTGGACAAAAAAGCAGTGTTCAAATAAATACTTGTGAAGCTAAATTCACGTTAGATAAGATTAGCAAAGAATTCTTGAAATACTTATTCTGCTTATCTGGGGCCTGTTTCACAGTTATTTAAACTGGACCTCTTCGAAAGTTTGGAAAATTTAACAAGACCAACAAAGAACAAAAACAACAGTTGCCAGTAAAAAGGGCCAAGCTTACATAATAGACCTTGCTCATTTGTCTTATTATCCCCCTAGCTTCATGGGAACAAGCCAGGTAGAGCTGAAATGAATTACTATACTGCATACACTGTATAGGCACTGCAGGTTGCCATTTTCTCCAGAGGGTTCTTAACTAGTACACAGTATAAATAGAAATGCTCCATTCTGTTTTATGATGGCCTTTTGTTAGTCTGTTAGGGACATAACTGGCTATCACTGCAATTTATTTGTCCACACTTGTCTTGCAATTGTAAACTTCAGCATTCTATATTTCATTCAGAATCATATACTGTATTCATATTGCCTTTCCTTTTGGCATATTATTATTATTAGTTCTCATTTTGAACAGCAATGATTTTAACTCGTCAATGTATGCAGCCATTTGCACTGTGTCATTTTGAGATGGACAGGATAGGGCACTGTTTATAGCTATATTAATTTTCTAAAACAAATTAAATGTGAAAAACAGTTCCGTAATGACTGGAGCTATAATGTTTTAACTGTTCATAAGGCATGTATAATAACTTACCATCTCCAATTCTGCATGGCCCTTGGTCTTTTGGCTTAATGATATCATCTCTGCATGTGGACTGGGGCTGAGCGCCCATGGGCTACTTTGATAATGGAGAGCCCTCCTGGGGGACACAGGTCTGATCATGCCCCTGCGGCTTCTGGGAGAAAGTCTACCCGAGAGATCCCTTCCTGGGGATGTCGGTCGTCCTGTCTGGGAGATGGGAGAGAGATGCCCTCTAGGTGAAAGGTCCCTCCTTGGTGACAAATCCCTTCTATAAACATCCTGCCTAGGGGAGATATGCCTAAGGGGAGATGCCTCTCGCCTTGGTGACAAACGGCCACGTGGAGAGAGGTCCCTTCGAGGGGACAGATACCGCCTAGAGGAAGGTGAGCTTTCTCGAAGAGGGGAGGAATCACAGCCTGGTGAAGACAGACGGGAGCAGAAGTCAAAGGAGGATGAGCTATGTTCCAGGTCTTCATCCATAGAGCTAGGCACATCCAGTCTGTTTTTGTGATCTTCACCCAAAGCCCCTTGAAGGAGCTTCTGGTATTCAGCCATCTGGGCCTCTCCAGCTTTCTCACTGGGTGCCATGAGTTGGGTGATCTGAATACTGGGCAGACTAGTGAAATAAGTGAAAAGAGGCTGTTTGGAGACGGAGGCCAGAGGCTCTGGGGTGGATTCCTGTGAAGCAGCGACAGTGATGGAGTGTGAGGGGATGGCACATGGCTGTGGGCTTGTGCTTCGAGACCGTGTTTTCGGTGTTGAATCACCATCATACTCGTCATCCTCATCCTCATCTTCATCAACTTCATCACCATCCTCTTCAGCACCCTCTGAGTCATCAGCGTCAGAGAACTGGTGCTCTGCCATTATCTCTGACATCTTCTCTGATGCTCTTTGAACCTCCTCAGTGGTGTCTGGGAAAACATGAAAAATAGCACATTTTCTCAACTGACTTTCACAGGTCAACATTGTTTGAGGTGTGGTGTGTTTCATTTATTCCTTTGAACAAAAAAGCATAAATCTTGGCCTAGAAAGGTTACTGGGTTTCTTTGCCTCTTGTGCTCAAATTCAGAATTTTTTTTAATTAGGCCAATATTCCTGTACTGGTACAACTTTCAGATTCAAATATATTGCAATGTTGGGTTCTCTCAATAAAATCATACCTGGTTCTTCTGCCTCAGCCTCATCCACAGATGTCACTGACACTCCAAGCTCTAAGCACTTCTTCATGTGAGCTTTTGACTTCATGTGTTTCGTAAGGTTTCCTGAAAACAGATTTTAAAATGTGTTTGAATTGCTTGCATTGGCCAAAATTATTTCTAACCCTTAATTTATTCTAATAAAATAGTACAGAGAACTTCTGTTGTTCAGTGTTGTACTGACAAATGTTTTTTTTTTTTTTACATTTATTTAAAATTTATACGAATCATGGTTTTAATCAAACTATAAGACATTATTTGTGTATTTGCATGTGTGTTGCTATTGGAAATGAATGAGAAAACCCACCTTTTGTTTTAAAAGCAAAGTTGCAAAACTTGCAGACATATGGCCTGACATCTGTGTGTGTGCGAATATGTTTCTTCAGCATGCTTGGCTTTTTGCAGCGGATCCCGCACTCCTCACAGATGTACTTTCCCCGGCCTCGGCCACGCACATAAACATAGTCTTCGTTGGATTTGTACCTGAAATAAAAACAAGGCAAGGGTTATTAACATTATTGGAAAGTATCAAATATATTGGTGAATGCTGCTGATGGGGAATTGAATCACATACATCAAAAAGCTCATGTTATATATTTTGAAAGGAATGATTTTTATATGTTTTAAACTAAAGCATTTTCACAGCTGTATCGATTCAAGTTTTTGTTCCTGCACAGGATAATATTATATGGAGCACCAAATATTTTAAAAGCACAAGTTTCATTTTAAATATATATCAAAGGCACATGCATTTACAGTACATGTGTAATCTATATTATGATACAAAAACACAAAACAATAATATATCATACACATTTCAGCTGCTTCAGTTTTAACTGATTTAGGCACCATTAAATGAATTTGTATGTTGACAGATGTTGGATTCCTCAGCTCCTAATATTTGTTTCCCAGCAGTATTAAACTTTAATTGGATTTTAGAAAAGGGGGAGTCTCATGTTCTATAAAGAACACTTAGTTAGATGTTCAAAAATAACCATACATCTTCACATACCCTCCTTCAAAGATTTTGATGCGAGTGGGTTCAACCTGCTTTGAAGAAGCTTCTTTTTCTCCATGGTCCTCTTTTCCCCTGTCTCTTGAGCTAATTCCCTTCATTTTTTTTCCAAACTTTCCGACATCAAACTGTATAAGCTCAGGCTTCAACTGGAAATGTAAACAGAAAACAGTTTGAATAATGAAACCAAAAACTCTAAGCATAAAACATAAGCAACATTGGTCTGTCCATTTTCTTGTCATTTTTAATTATTATTGGAGAAATGTAAATGTTTTGACATTAAAAATAAATAAATAAATACAATAGACTGCTTTTCCTAAAATTCTTTGTGAGAACTAAAAAATAGGGAAAAATTGCTGAAATTTGTATTGTTTATTTACCTTTGTATAGTTTCTTTCGGTTGGGCTGACCCAAACCAAAGTGAGTCATAGTGAGCTCACCCATCCATAATTTGCAAACAAAATATATAGCATTTCCTAATTTTACAGTTTGAAAGTTGTAAATTCAAAAATTTTTCACAATATATGTCTCTATTATCTGTCTATACAAATAAAATCTCCATGTTCTAGAATGGGTATTTATTCACAAAAATCAATAAAATGAAATGTATATTGTTATGTGTAAATATTTTTCTTTTCAATTAAATTGAATTACTTAATGTTCTTGTATATTTTAGGAAATTCAGGACTACCTGCTCAAACTTCTGTTTCCACCGGAGAGATGAAACAAGTTTTCCAGTGCCAGGTTGATGCATAGCAGCCATTGTATACATCTCTGTGTTCTTCCTCTGTTTGGACCGAAGAAGTGCCAGGGTGGCCTTGGTGCTGAGGTTGAGTGGGTTGGGGTTGTAAGAGCTGACGCACCAAGAACCATACACAGAGGTTAGGGGAGTTGTATGTGCGTAATTTGGCTTGGTATAATTTAAGAAGCACCAGCTGACACTAGTTGGTGTGCGAAGACTTGGGAATTGAAAGAACTGATGTACATCTGCCAGATCAGTGAGTAGGAGAGTGCTACCAGCAACTCCTCCACCACCCTGATTGGCAGCTAGCTGCACCAGCATGTTTACTGGGAACTTGTTACCCATGTTCTGCTTGGATTCTTCTTGAGTATCACTTGAGGAGATTACTGATTGTGGGCTTGAGCTTGCCTCTGGAGTAGACTCATCTACATCAAGCTCTTCTGGGGAATCTGCTCTGCTAGCCACATTTGTAATAATTTGCAAGGGTGGAATGAAGTTGTCTTTTGGAGGCACATCAGGTAAATGAGGTGCAGATGGGTACCCAAGTAATTTAGACGACAAGAAATCAGAGGGTGGAGATGAGGACATCCTCTCTTGTTCATCTATGGAGTCATCTCTCTTTGAAAATTCGGGTTTGGGGGACTTATCATCTTTTGGTGCACTAGAATTGCTCAGCTCAACTGCACTAAGCTCTTTCACTATCTGTCCATACATCTTCTCTTCCTTGACCCGTTTCTGTTGTTTGGTTTCAATAAAAAGCTCAAGACTGCTAGCTGGCGACAACATTCTCTTGCTCCCCCCAATACTAGAGGAAGCATCTGTAGTAGAGATAGTTCCTGACGTCAGAGACAAAGGAATTCCTGTATTAAGGCTCCCAGGTAAATATTCAGGAACTTTCCATATTGGAAAATTTAGGGACCCTTCAGAATGTCCTAGTATTTTGGATAAATTGATGCCTACTTGGTGCTTTGATCCAGTGCCTGTTAGTGAAGCAGTCGACACATTGTCTGTGCATATAACTCTGATAGAATTTGTGCTCTGAGCATGAGTGACAAAGATTTGTGAAACACTTGTATACATAACACTACCATAAGATGGCACATTTGTCTGGATCCTGACTGGGACCAGCATTCCAGGGAGTGATGGTTGTGAACCTACATTTTGAGTAGCAAAGATAGGCTGAACTTGTTGTAAGAAGCTTGTAGTCAGCACTTTAGATGACAAGACACCAAGCTGCTGTGGGGAGGCTCTTGAGGGATAGGGATAGTTGTGACTTGCCCCATCGGTTTTTGAGTCTGTTTGCACTTGAATTTGATGAGGAGGTTGGTATTGTTTCTGTAGAATTGGCTGTAGATTTGGCTGTTTGATATGTAGTTTCTGTAACTGATGTGTCTGGAATGCCAGGTGCTGCTTGTTTCTTTGTGTTGACTCAGGATGCCAGAGCATTGGTTGAAATGGCAAGAAGGGTGAGGTTGCCAGGTTGCTCTGAAGTGAAGAGTGCTGAATTATATCCTGGGTCATGTGCTCATGCACTGAATGCTCACTATCTGATGAAAGCTGTGCAGGCAAACGAGGAGCGTTCTGGAAATGATCCTCAGATTGGCTGTCCTCACTGATGCTTTGTTGCAGCAAGTGATGCGATCCTAGAACTGACTGTGTAGCTCTTCTGGGTCTTGCCATGTCACTAGTTACACAATAGGATGTACCAATTAAAGCAGCTTGAGAAACATGGTCAGAATGCTCTTGTTTGATATTCAACTCTGAGATTGGCTCTTGAACCACTACTTCAGGATAGACACTGAGAGATGCCTGTCTAACCAGGTAACCACGTCTACGCTCCTTCATAGCTGAAGCACTTGCATATACTTCTCCTTGTCTTGAACCGGTTGAAAGACTTCCATAATCAAATGACTTACTACGTATTTCTGGTACTTCAGTGAGCAAAGCACAGGGTGCCTGCTCTGATGAGGAGCGTCGCATCTCTCTTTGATGATGGCCTGGTATAGACAGAGAATGGCCACTGCCTGGAACAGTTAAGAACTCAGACTGCTTAGCAAAGTCATCTTGTTTAGTTGGGGACACAGATTTGATGCTTTCCTCTCTGTCAAATGACATTGAAAAACTTGAGCTATGAGATAAGTTACTTTCTTGACTAGGGCTTCTTGAAAGGCTAGTGCAAGTGGACTCAAAGCTTGACTCCCCAGAAGAGTGCTCCATATCTGCGAGACGCAGACGTTTCTTCTTTGGGGGTAGCTTCTCTGCAGGAAGCTGGGACAATGTTTCACTCCTTTGTGGCCACTGAAATTCCTCAACATGTTTCTCTGGTTCTTTCACTAATACTTCAGGTTCTTTTTCTGGTTTGTCAGGCTCTTCTGTAACTCTTATTTCAGGCACTTGAATGTTGGGTTGTCGTACAAGTTTGTGGGGTATATGATACAATGGGTTAGATGAGAAAGATCCATGTTCATTGTCACCCTGCTGCTGATGTTCCATGCTTTCTGATCTATGATGAGAATCAGGGCTCTGCACATCATCAATGTTTTCTGTGTCTGATTGCTCAGAAAGATGTCCAGCATGCTTATCTGGCTGATAAAATGGATGTTCAATTGATTCAGTCTTCTCAAATGAGTTTGGCCTGCTCAGCGAATTAGTATGTTGAATGACAGATATTACATTACCAGCAGTCTTTGTGTCTGAATCTTGAACAAGTACCACATCCTCTGGTGTCATACATGAGCCTCTGTCAAAACTGTCTGATGGACTGTGGGCTCTAAACATAGATCCCTTACTAGCAGGAGCAGCCTTGGCAGAATCTTGACTTCCTTGTCTTAGGTCATAGTCCCCTGTGTTTTCAGTAGAGCCACTCCGACTGCCATCATCTTGTCCAAGGCAATCTTCCTCTTCACCAACACTCTTTTTCATGCGCCGTTTTCTTGTGGTGAACTCTGTTTTTGTACCATATGAAGTGTATGCTGTGCGTACTTCGGGGCAAGCCATCTCTGAGCCAGAGCCTTTAAATTCTGGCATCAAAGACCCCCTCTCTCCCATTTTCAAAGAGTTCGGACCTGTGATCTTCCCATAGTTCTCTGACTCTCCATGCCCTTCTTGGGCAGAGTGTTCAAAGGCACCCTGTCTCCTTAACCTCTTTAGACCCACGGCTCCTGTGTAAAAGACGTCATCTTGGGTCATCATCTCATCAAATGAGTGACTCCCTCTTAGACTTGGTGGGACATTGAGGTTGGTAGGGGAAGGTGTTGGCATTGAGTTGCTTCTAATAAGTGGCCCTGAATCAGAGGGTGCTTCAAGAAGACCTGTGTTAGTTTGGCAGGAGCCAGCATGATAATGCTTTGGGTCACATCCAGCAATTAATTGAGATTCTGCACTATCACTTTGATAAAATACATGACCCTCTGATATCTTTCCCATGGCCAACTCCTGCATGGCACTAGAATTGTTGATATTAGTGTCTTGACTAGCAATAGCTACCATCCCAACTGTGACTGATTGTCTAGATCTGGAGTTGGTTCTGTGGTACCAAGTTCTTCCAAACATTATCTCTTCATATGTCTTTACATTGGTGTTGGGTGGACTGATCTGCTGTTCAGCACTCTCTGAGCGGGAAAAATAACCAGAATCAGTGCTACCTTTGCTGTGGGGGCTTAAGAGATTTTGCGACTGCTCTGAATCCTGGTCCTTTTTCTCAGTAAGTCTTAAGGCAAGTCTCTGTTTAACTGTATGCGACTCATCTCCTCTGCCCATCTGTCCACCAATAACTGAACCTTTAATGTCTGTAAACTGGGGACAATCTGTGGCAGGTGATGGAACCCCTTGTTTTGGAACAATTAAGATAGGCACTTTCATAGATGCCACGGACATTTCCTCTGCTGGATCTGCATATGCTGGTCCCCTTTCCATTTGGCTCTTGTCAGACTCGAATGATATCTGTGGGCTACGTTTTTCAGGGAACATTGCCCCTTCTGCTGTTTCCTCATCAGTGTCTGTGCTTTGTTCACCGTCAGAGTGTGCCTCTGCTTCCCCAACTGAAGATGCTTGATCGGTGTCTGTTCGAGTCGCTAGCTCAGAGAATGGAACAAGTCCTGCTTTGATGGCATGAGCATGAGATTTTCTATGTTTATACAAATTGCTCTTGGTTTTGAATGAGAAACCACATGGGACACAGGGATAAGGACGCTCCCCTGTGTGGGACCGGATGTGTTTTTTGAGCACACTGGGTTTAGCACATGCCCTGCCACAGTAGTGACATATGTACTTTCCTGGTTTCTTGGGTTTTTGTTCCTTCTTATGACTTTCATCTGGCTGCTCGGGTCCAGATTGGGAAAACTGGCCAAAACTGGCTGGAGACTTCTGACGGGGAAATACTCCATGAGAGCGGGAGTGAACAGGAAACATATCATCTGGTGGCAGAGATTGCAGTTGACCAGAGAAAGGCCAGGCATGGGCCTCTAACCCAGGTTGTGGCTTTGTACCACCAAGGAAAGGCTCTTGCGGGTATGAATGTGGCAATTGGTAGGAGTAAGGCCGAGGGAAAACCTGCTGAAACTGACTTTCTTGTGATGAGTGTGTCACTGCAGATGACATCAGCTTTCCAGAGCTAAACTTTTGAGTTGAGCTTGCAAGGCTTGTCCCACTTGTAAGACTTTGCTCACGATGCGAGTGTCTTTTAACATCTGGATCTGCAAAGGTACTTCTTTTCGTCACAGCAGAAGGCTCAGAGACCCATTTTCTTTGTAAGAGGTTCTTTTCCCGTTGCTCCTTGGTGCATTTTTGGCCAACAGCAGGTTCATGTGGCTCCATTTTTATTAGTACTTCAATGGGGTTTCTTAAGATGGGTGTTTGCTAAATTTCATTCATGTACGCTGTCATGTCAGATGAGTTACTTAAGTGACTCCTAAATAAAAGGTCCTACCACTTCCATAGTTCAAGTGTCGCTCCACTTTAAAAATGTAAATTATGTCCCTCTGTGGCAATCAGGCCAGTATCTTTCCATCACTTATTTCAGCAGTCCATTCGCTTTTTGTTTCATCCAAGGTTGTTCCTCCTCTGTTTAAAGACCTCTGATGTTTCAGTATCTATAAGAGAGAGAAAAAAAATAAAACCAAAGTTTGAACATTGCTTTTTAGACAAAGATTCTAAATGTATTAAAGAAAATACTACATATTCAACACTACTACCTTAAGATTTTGAAAGTTGATATCTAAATAAGCTGGGGAAAAATCATACTCAGCTGTCTAAACAAAACAGTATGGTAGTTGATCATGTGACTCTTGCTCATCATACTTCAAATACAGCTTGCTTTCTTGTTTTATTTCAGTTTGATATCGAGGCAGCTGCACAGATGTGTACTTCTCGTCTAGCAAGTGTGTCAAGAGTTTTCAATGAACTGATGCAGAGGAGCTACCACCTCCCTCTGCTCATGAGTCATCATTAGCAACCTTGCCCACTCATTTCCTAAAGTGACACAAACATATAAAAATAGCCCAAGGAATGCAAATGACATTCGAAGTAGTGTGGGTGGGTGTTTAAAGGGCAAACTCTAAGCATTTTCTTCCTTAAGAGTTTTGGGTTTTTCTAAGCTTTTAAAAACTTTAACACTGTGAACACTTAAGGACAAAGGAGGAAGCAAAATACAGTATCAAGGTACAGAACAACTTTGGACAGCTTTTTGTACAACTTTACAGTACTCAAAGCAATAAATAGAACATGAATGTGTTTGTAAAGGGAAGATGATGAACACGCTCTCTGTGTGATGTATATCTTAAACTCAGGCTCGTTCTGATTGCAACAGACAGCGCTGCCTGAGAATGAGTGAGGAAACTGTGTGACGCTGGTGTCTGGAAGGCGATGTGAGCACTAAAAATAGCAGGGCAGAAAAACCACTGGTATTTATAGCACTTGAAACATTAACTTTTGGTTCATTTTGTTTTCATAATTCTTCCATGCCTGACACAGGAAAGTATGTGTTCACAAACCAAGACAAACCATGAGTTGAACTCCTCAGTTGCTGTTGCACTAAAGCAGTGATTTTAATTGTATAGCATTGTTTCCTACAGCAACATGCACAACAAAATTTCTGCCAAATTATGTATATTAGTGAGGCTTTTAGAATGATGACACAGAAACTACAGATACTGCTGACACTCCTATAAGGACATAGATATGATAGATATAGCTGCTGTCCCTTTAAGACCTACTGCACAGATCCAATATATTGACATACATCTGGTCTTCTCCCAAATGTTTACATTCACATAAGACAAAATTGTTTTCATGAATAGTCACCAAGACAGGCATTTTGACATAATTCAAATACAATAAGCCATGACAGAGAGACGCTTTTTTTTTTTGGTCTTCGGGTGTGTGTCAAGACAGTATGAGTACCGCATTGAGGTCTATTTTGCTGCTTATTGCACTTTACACTTTTTAACATCAGGCACTTTATTTTCTCATTCATGCATGCCATGTTTCTTAATCACTCTGAAGTGTTAATAAATTTAAGTAGTACTGCGCTGCATGGATATTTACCAATATAAACAATACAGAAAAACCTCTATTGATAGACACTTTATATCATCACCGTCATACATATTGTCATATCGTCCTCCCCTATTACTCGTGCTTTTCCCCACTTTTTTCCTGACTTTCGTGAGATGATGGATTTTTGGGTGGCGATATATCTACTAAATGAATTGTATAATCTATGTTTTAAAGGTAGGTTAAAAATACTTTGAATCATATTTTTAAGAGGCAAATTGATGTGCTTACAATTTGAGGGCACATGTGTGGGACACATACTGTGAAGAGGATAAGAGCAGTGCCTCCATTCACAGCAAATCCATCAGAATTTGGAATAGCATGACTAAGTCATATTACATAAACCAAAAGAGGTTACAAAAGTCTCACATGACATGACGTCTCTGTGCTCTCTTCTACTGGTGCCCTGTGAATCTACAGTAAGTCCTGTTCTACACACATAGGTCACAACATATTTTTCAACCACCCCATGTTGTTAGATGGTTATGAAACTTGTTTATGCCCAAAGATTATTGTGATCCTTGCATGGCTGAGATCAGTACACTGCTGTCTACTGTCCCACTCATCTTCCTGCCCCATTTTAACATACAAAGTGTAGGAGGTACGTAGCCTGGGGCCACAGCAAGGTCTCTACACTGGATGCACAATACCAGTATAATAAAGAATATAAAAACTTTTATGAGGATACTTGCTCATGAATAAAAATACACCACCTAATCTAATGCAAGGATTATGCATTTTACAGTTCTGCTGTCAGATTCCAGTGAGAGGATTAACATCAGTCTTCTCAAAGTCTGTTTGTCAAGGAGTGCTGCATGGTGCAGCAGTCCTAAAAGGATTTGGAGAGGCATTATGTCACATTCTAAGCCATTTGGATATCCTTTTCACTTGAAGGGAGACTCCCTGTCTTTTTTAAGTGCCATCACATTTAAAGCCATTATGCAGTGGAAATGCCTAATCTCCCAGAAGTTCACCACAGGACACTGCAAGACCACAAACAAATAAATATAGAAATGAACAACTAAATAAAGAATAAAATAAAAGCAGACCTAAAAAAAAATAAAAATAGGTATTTCGCCAAAGTATGTTCTTAAAATATTCTGAGTCATGCTCTTTAACAGGCATTGTGATTATCAGCTGCCTAGCTGTTTAGCTCCTGCCAAAGTTACAGGGTTATAGCAATAAACAACTAGAGTAATTCAGTCAAGCTTGTCCATTTACCGCTCCCCACCTTTTAAAGGGATGGTTTTTCAGTCCAAAGCCCTTATGGTGTGATATGTTGGTTTAAGTACAAAGAACTGCAAATTCAGCAGTGCAAATGACTCGATAAATAATTAGGAGATATGTATGTGACTGCAGTTAACATACTTAAGCTAATGGACTCTTTGGAGGTAGACAGTGATATTAGATCATGTAGTTCACTGAGGTGCACCTGGACACCGAGCGGTATGTTCCAGAGATTGGGTTCCACCTTTTGTCTACTCCCCCATGACATCACAGCCATGATGCTGGGGAGGTACACAAGCCAGATCTCATTGCCCGGAGTCCAAAGTGGGACAATTTTTTGTTCCTTGTAGGACAGACACTGAATAATTCAACAAGCTGCTAATTGTTTCAATTCAGTGGTTATAGAAGTTATAGTGACAAACTCCTACTGCTAAAACAATTGTGGTCATTCCCTTAAACTTTATTTTGCACCTTATTTGTATTTGTCTTGTCGTCGTGCTCTAAATTTTGCTTACACCTTGCTTGGTTGTCTCAAGAGTAACTTTACTGCCATAAGGGAATTTCAAGTGTGCACGAATACCACTACTCTTGCAGAGGAGGAGAGGTTGCTAAGTTGATTTTTCCACGGCCCTTGTTCCAGCTATCCCAACTCATTAGTGATGGAGGCAACTTTTACTACTCCAACTGAGCTTTATCATCTGGCACAGAGCAGATAAGAATGAGTATGAAAATAGATTGAAGTAAGGACACCACAATAAAATCTTCTGTTTTAAAGGAACTGGCACATGTCTTTTCAAAGCAATTATTCAAGCAACCTCGACTGCATGCTGGAAGGATCTCAATAGCTGTTCTTTTATTTAACTTCCTTTAAAATAAAGGACATTTCTGAGACAATCCTGAATTATGGCACACTAATGCTATCCTCACATTACCTTTTCCTTCACTCGCACAGAACTTTTGTCTTTGCAGTTTATCTCAGCTCCCTGCAAGATTCACCTTTTGCTCATCCAGCAACTTTTACGGTGTGATTTTGGTCTGTGTTAGCAGGACCAGAGGATGTATCACCCAAAATGTGTGTGAGTCAGCCCCCTGGAGTGTCATACTGACTCCTCATTAAGACTCCAAAGTTGAATCTTGGGCAGGCGACTCATCCAACTCCACATGCAGCCGGGTGAGAGGCCAGCGCAGAGACACAGGCCTGCTAAAATCATGTCCAGATGGTCAGCATAGGGGAGTTCTACACATCGGCAATATTACAATCACATTCCAAGGGCACAGGACTTCCATAACTCGCTACTTAACAATAGCTACAATGCCTTCTAAGCGTTCTGAAAGTAGGAAATAGGAGGATTGAAAGGAGTTCATAAAAAGGCTAACTTGCAGGTCTTTTTTTTTTTTTTTAAGAATCACACCACTGCATACAAAAAGGAACAATTACAATTAAATGGCAACCAGTTTGAAATAACTTCCTTCTATGAACTCATGTGGCTTCTTATCACAAAATGAGGCAGAAATTTTATTATTTTATGGTATTCTATACAGTGATAAAGGCTATGTTGACTGGCATTGCATTATACATATACATTATCCCTATGAAAATACCCAAGATGGCTTGAAGAACACAGATAAACCATATACTGTCGCAATGGTGTGTTAATTCTCTTCATGTTTAATCAGTCAAAATGCCTCTATCTGCATTTTATTCAGCTACAGTGTGCAATATCTGGATGTCTTTGTCCATATTAGGGATTTCCTGGAACATCCTAAGTTTCATATCTCCTATGAGTCTCACTTGTGGACTTTCTGTGCGATTGTGCCCTCCAGCGTCGAGTATGAATGAAGCGGACCTTACATGTGAGAGTTTAGCATTCCATAATGCTCACATCGCCCTAATTTAGGTAAAAATACAGGTATATTGTGACACCCCTAGTTCAGACAGATAAACCAGTCTTTGAAAGCTATATGGAGGAGAGGAAAAAGCCATTAAAGCAAAGGGGAAGTATTTTTAAAACTCTGTACTGGAGAGCCTGAACATTTATGTGTGCACTAGAGAGAGAAAGCATGCGTGGGAAGCATCTACAGCCATCTCGAGACGGGGTGAGGAGAGTGGGTGACTGTTCCTGTGTGGGTGGAGAAGGCATGAATACCATGCAGGGTTATGGTGTTGATGAATTGCGTTATGAAAGGGGCTTCAGTTACACAACCCAGCCCATCTAATTCTCTGCCTGTGTGGGCCGAAAGGGATGGCAGTGCTGCTGTGATCCATGCGCAGCCGGAAACGAGGTGCATACAACCCTTCAAGACATTTGGTCGAATGCGTAATTATCTAGCAGCTGTGATGCCAGCAACTCAGAGAGAGTGAGAGAGTGAATGTACCGGAAAAATCAAGCATCAACAGACTCACATTCATAGAAATGATGGGCAATTCTTTCATAAGGACAATATCACGGCATAAAGAAGAGGGAGAAAACGCTCGCTCGCTCTGATTAGTTTTGAGATACGGCAGCGGAAAGGACACATTATCCATTAGCTTGTCATTATAATCATATCTATGGTGATTATTTAAATAACATCATCTGTCCAGACGGCTGCTCTCTCAACAAATTGCTATGCGCTAAAATTTGACTGGGCCTTGACATCAGTCATTAAATAAGACATTAGCACTGTCTCAGTTTGGGAAATGTTGCGATTTATCTTGATGAACAGTAACAGCAGTTAAGAAAGTGCCCAGTTATTATGTCCGCCGTTTATGTCCTAATATTGAAAAAAGCTACTGATATCTATTTGCTACAAGCCAACAACCATTTGAAGGGGTCTGATGGGAAGCCCTGAATAAACCTGTCACACTGAAGCAGTGGTTCTTTCTATCTTCTTTCTCTGTCACCAAAGAGGTCTACATTGGAACAATACCACAATTGAAGTTCTGCTGTGGGTGTCGGGTCAAAAGGCAGTGCCTGCTGATAGAAAACACAACAGCTATTAAGGATAGAATAAATCCCTTTCAACATGAGGTCATGTCTAATTTAACTGCCACACTGAAAGCCCAAGCACGAGATACTGTTACCAATCAAATTAGTGACTGGACCGGCCAGTAGAGAAAGGGGGGTCCTGGAAGGAAAAATGTCCCCCGGTCTGGGATAGAGGTCTGGCCCGGGACTCTGAGGCACACCAGCAGTCCAATATGGGGCAAAGCAACGTAATTACAGGATAGCTCCATAATTGAAAACGGCACAGATGAAAACATTCTCTGTGAATAACCCGCTCCCAAAACAAGAGCTGCATATTTGTGGACTGGTGCAATGTAGGAAAACGTCATGGAAGTAAACGGAGTAAAGATCATCAGCACCATGTATAGGTCATTAGATGGATTTATGACACATTCCTGGAGGCGGTGTTTAAAAACATGCCCGCCTTGCGGACTGTGGGAGGGAATGTGTGATTTGACACTAAATCTTCCTGTAGGTGCCACTGCTTAGATTGCTTAGTAAAGCGCCAACAATCCTAGGGGTTTTTCAGACTCCACAGCTGTATCTGTTTTAATGTACATGTTTCCATTTAGCCTTGGCTTAAACATAGAACACTGCCCTATGAAAGGAAAGACAGATTAAAAAAGTGAAAAACAGGGCTTCATGTTGGTCTTAATTGTCTATGGAAAGACTGTCATATTTTCCACCGGGTAAGCTTGAAACCATTACAAGCTAGCCTTCATTAAATTTTCCACAACATTTTGCAGAAATGTCAGGAAGCAGCTGTGGAGGCACTGATTAATTGTCTTTCTTACTGGTTCCCCACTTACAACATTACGCTTCATTGAAATATATCCTTGTTTTTTTTTTTTTCACTTCCTCTCACCTATATTAGAAAGTCAACTGAAGCATGTATAAACGTAAAAGCTGTGTCTAGTTGTTGACATTTAAAATCACAGAATCCAAAGGGAAATGACTAAGGAGGTCTTAGCTTGGCTCTACCTTTAAAGGGGTTTGGACACAGCTTGGATCTTGTAAACTAACACATGTCGACCCTTCCGCCACATGAAGGTCTCCCCACAGCTTACTGGACGCAAGTACATCAAAAAAAGGTGTTGCACAGCACTAGCCAAAGCAAGTGGAACAGTATACCTCATAAGTATGTCCACTGCCAAAATTCTATAAAGAGAAGATGCAAAACAAGAGAGCATCTGGGAGGTTGTGATCCCGAGTTGAAACATCTGCCACAAGTGTGCCCTGGCCTCTTGGAGTAAAACAAATAAAAGACTCTAGTCACTGTCCGAGGTTAAAAGCTTAATCACTGGTGGGCGAGCAAGCACGAGTGGGACGTCTGGCTGCCACTACTCTGAGCACCACTGAAAATAAACCGTCACTGTTTTGGGCTCAGGCTTTGAAGCACCGGAATTTGTGGTGTCCACAAACACATCATAGAACTGTGGAAAAGATTCAACGGTCTGATCTTTGTTCTGTTGTAGGAGACTAAAGGCTGGAATACACTGCATGACCTTTGCCTAGAATTTTGCAGTCTGGACCCGTTGACGATAGTTGCTCAAAGTCAGAGCCAATCTGCAGATTTTGGCTAGTGTATGATGGGCACAAACTCAGATTTTTTTAACTTCAGACTGATTCTATTCCGTGGGCGGATATCAAACATGTTTGATATTTTGAGCGATTGTAGAGCACCAGCAATAAGGCATATGATTCTGAGTGAGTTTGAAACTAGTGTTTGAAACTATTTGAAAGTGTGTAAATCCTCAGTTGTTAAGTGTATGTCTAGATTTTCTCTGTAACCATTTACAAAGTCGGCAAGTGTTTTAAAATCTGTTCAGATTTTAAAAGCCGTATAGTGTATTCCAGCCTTAAGTCTACACTATCCATCAAAAACGACCATGAGAAATTACATTTAGAGAACTAAAAACGGGAATTGATACCAAAATAACCTTAATAACCTTAATCTTAAAACTTACTAAAGGTACTCTCTTAAATATAGATGCATCTATGTGATTCCACTCGCATGCTAATCAAGAGTTTTATTAGCCGTGGTAAATCAGACATCATCAGCGATGCACTTTTATCTTCCTACTGCATCTGTGAGGCATGCAACCTCAGCACACGGTCCCGCCAGATGCACAGCCCGCAAAACATGTGTCTCCCTAACTTCTCTATTCCACTTTTTCCATATTAAACACCTGGGTCCTCCATGGGCTCCCAGATATTCCGCATCCTGCTGTCTTTGCTCTTGTGTGATGTGACATTGTGAACTCACCCGGAGGTTCTCTCTAAGTTTGGGATCTGCTTGTTTCTCAGGGTAAAGGCCTCACGCTGCGTCCCCTGTGGTAGTCGGTTTAGGCAGGCGAAGGCTGGGCAGTGAGGTGACAAGTAAGATCCCCTGGCCAGGGTGCTGAGATTATGCAGACCACTGTAGAAACAATGAAACGAAACAAGTTAATGATAATAATGATATGAGACCATATAGACACTATCAGAGTAGCTGAAGGCTCTTCATATCGAATAAATAAACTGGAACTGAGCATCTGCTAGAACAATATTTCCACTCCCCTTGGAGCAATCTTACTCTATTAATATGAATCCTCTGATGTGTTTATGCACAAACCATATTGCAATGAAGAGCTTGTCTGTGGGATAATACAGGCAAAGTATTATGAGACATGGCAGTACAAATTCAAACTGATTAAACATTAACCTTTCCTTTGTCACCTGAATGCTGGTACAATGTATCTTGCACATTATTCTCTAAAATTGTTCTTGGACTTTTGCAGTTTCATAAAAAGATACCAGAAAAAGGTTCTCTGACAATAGCCTTATAGTTTTAGTTCTTAAGTTAAACAATTTGTTTGGCCTTTGTAGTGCTTTTGAGGACTGCTCTCCAAAAGCCCATCTAGAGAAGCATGCTTCACCGTGTTTTTATGCTCCCTGTCTTGGAGTGAATGCAGCCAAGCTGTGCTCTTCAGCCTCGCAATCTTAAATGTGCCCTAGGGCTGGAGATATTACAAACACCATTATGCTGCTCTGCTGCACTAAGACAAGCTCAGCTAACCCAGAAAAACAAGACATTTCTGTGAGGTTGCATCACAATCTGCAGTGGAGCTCACCCAGGGTAAACACAGGCAACACTTCCTCTCACCCGCAAAAACAGAGAAAAAAAAATCCCTTTTCACCAGGACTCACATATATCGCACTGCACACCAAATCAAGACATCAGACTTTCAAAATCTTTTGATCCCAGTATAAGGAAGGTTTAGTATGTCTTCATAACAAAAAATGTTTCTTAAAAAGGTACAAATCATCAACCTTATAGACTAGGCATGAAGTGAAGTATATTTTGGTTGATGAAATAGCTTTCAAGGACTTTGGTGCCAGTAAACCCACAGCAGGCCCCAAAGTATATTATTAAGAGTGAATGAACAGGAACTGATGCATTTACTGAACTGTGCTGGATAAACTTGATTTAAAATGTGTTTTTATTGTAATTCTTTTTTAAACTCCAATTGTCTACCACTAACTAAACTCTATAAATTATCCAAATTGTAAGAGTTACAGTTGCTTCAAAATTCTTTCAAAAAGCAGAGATTTGTCTCTAACATATGCACATTAAAGGGTTAGTTCACCCAAAAAACAAAATTTCTGTCATTAATTACTCACCCTCATGCCGTTCCACACCTGTAAGACCTTTGTTCATCTTCAGAACACAAATTAAGATATTTTTGATAAAATCTGAGAGGTTTCTGATCCCCCATAGAAAGTAACTTACTTACCACATTCAAGGTCCAGAAAGGTAGTAAAGACATTGTTAAAATATTCCACGTGACTACAGTGGTCGGCCAATACTTGGTCGGAGTCAGTGTTCTGACGCAGAACCCGGAAGCGTAGGAGAATGACAGGGAAGAGAAGAAATTGTTGAATAAAGTCATACTGTTTGTTTTGTTTTTGTTTTTGCACACAAAAAGTATTCTCATCGCTTCATAACATAACCACTGTAGTCACTTGGACTATTTTAACAATGTCTTTACTACCTTTCTGGACCATGAATGTGGTACTTACGTTGCTTTCTATGGGGGATCTATGGGGGATTGCCCGAGGTTTCTTCCCTCGGGCAATCCATCTCATGAACACTTGACAAACATGGAACACACAACACTATTACACATTATTTACTTAAAACACTTACTTATACTTCAAATTTGCACACATAACTGTACATACAATTGTCTATATTATATATTG
>RJVU01008096.1:750036-767249 GCA_003731715.1 Anabarilius grahami | reverse complement strand
TTTTTTTGCACTTTGTCTATCTTGTAAAGTTGTATATTATTATTTTATTCTTTTTATTATGTGTCGTGTCTTGTCGCTGTCACTCTGTTGCACTGTGGAGCTTCTGTCACTAAAACAAATTCCTAGTATGTGTAAACATACCTGGCAATAAAGCTCTTTCTGATTCTGATTCTGATCAGAAACCTCTCAGATTTCATCAGAAATATCTTAATTTAAGTTCTAAAGTTGAACGAAGGTCTTACGGGTGTAGAACAACATGAGGATGAGTAATTAATGATAGAAATGTAATTTTTGGTTGAACCCTTCAAGTGAAGGAGAAAGTTTTGAGCAAGTAGCTTGAATAGCTGGGCTGGCTTCCAAAAGCATTGTTATTCGTAGATCTTCGAGACCACTGGTGCCAATGGTTTCTACGATCTACAGTATGTAGGTTTATGATGCTTTTTGATTACTTGCTCTAAACACTTTACCAAGGAGCTCACCCACAACAGGTTGCAAGAAAAATTATTCTTACCACGGAGATGTGCAGTGATGGGGCAATGATGAGTGCTTTAAAAAAAAAAGCATCCAAAATAGAGATCCAACACAGGGCTGTTAGCTAACTGAACAGGCGATGAATTGGAGATGTACAGGGTATAAATAACTGCCTGTAATTATATGCCTCCACTTTTTTCCCTGGAAATTATCATTTGAAAGTACTTGAGGACATGTGGCACATTTTGTCAAAGCTCTCATAAACTATGCTCCGTGCCACTCCACAGTGTGTGAATTAAAATGTAAAGAGTGACAAGTGAATGCATATTTTCTATTTCAATGGTCTGAGTAATTTCTGCAAAACGATTTCAGAGGAAAAAGCACCATAAAATGTCATGCCATAAATGCATTTCCAACCCCCTTCCCAACATCCTCACTCCATTTTCTGCCTCTTTGTCTTAAATTGAATAGGATTACAGAACTGACACAGGAAATATATTATTATGAAGCTTTTTCTACCCTAATCCATTTCATTTACTTCAGTGAGAGAACACAAACTCCTCCGGCAGCCTGGTAAACCAGGAGGAAGTCCTACTTGTTCAGATGGATCTTCTGTAATATACAAAAAAAAAAAAAACATTTAAACAATTCTTTATTTAAACATTCAAGTTTTTTTAATGCTTGTTGCGTGCTAAGATGTAGGCACAATGCCAGATTTGTCTTGTTATTTATGTACTTCTTTGGAGAAATCTGCAGTATATGAGTCACAGAATTTGAGATACCAATTTATACAGGCAGGTTATTGAGCCCATCCTGCCCAAAAACCAAGCAGCTGAGTGTAGCTTAGTGCATTACCCTTATTTACATTGACCCGGCTCTAATGTTGCACGTGGTCAGTGACCACATCCTTTTAATAAAATTTGTCAAGGCGAAGAGCCTTCCTGTTGCCTCACTTCCACAACATTATTCAGGGTGCTAAAAAATTCATGCAGAGTAATACAGGAAAGTTAGCAAGATCATTTGAGGTGGCATTAAGAAGCTAAATGTATCACGGAGGAGGAAGGGCCCTGGGGCTAGTGAAGCTGTCATCATTCTGACTCGCCACTCATCGTACCGACCCTGCAACCATGGGAACCAATGAGCACTCTGTCAGGTGCACCTGCCTCAGCCTGACACCTCCATTGCGCTCAACACTCTCTTTCATTTCCTCTTGTACTCATTCTCTTTTAAATCTCTGCCCGTGTATCATATTGCATTCTCTTGCATGTCTGACGAACCATGACGCCATCCTTTCCAAAACCGAGGCTCTTTTTACTTGAGGAAGTCGGTTTAATGAAGCCCAGCTGGGGACAAATAATAGGGTGAGGAGGATCTGTTGATACCCAGAATAGATCAGCCCGACACCAGCCAAATCATCGATATGCAAAGTATTGACAGTTTCATGAGCAAATTGTGATAACATTAAAATGGCACTCGTGACCCTCGCAGCATCTCAAGTTCTCATCTTGCTCTCTCCTCTTCCTCCATAATTAATACCATACTTTTTATTAAATACTCTTAACACTCACTGCCTTTGTGTCTCTTTAATAGGACTTGTAGCTCCAGGCACCATATAGAGACAATGCAATTACCTTATATTTAATGGGCCGGCTTAAAAATTTATGGAAGGAAACTGGAAAGTACATTTGACAAATGACACAACCAACAAGAGTGACAGCTCCCTCCTTCAGCTTAGTCTTAAAAAAGAAGGCAGAAAAAAGAGGAAAGGATCCCGTTAAACCATCACATGTCTTCCAGCGCAAACAAACAAATCAGTAGGCTCTGTTGTTCTCCTCCAGCCCCAGCTGCACACAATCCCCCACTGAAACCCCCCTTTCTATCTTTTTCTCTGGTTCCTTCCACCCTTTGATTCCCATGTCTCTTCAAGACAGGGCGTTCTAATGGAAAGAGCACCTCTGATAGATGAGTGCATCGGTGAGGAATTTGGCGCATAGTTGCGGTCATGACATCAGAGTCACGTTTTATTGTTGGGCGGTGAGTGTTCCCCTGACACCCGGGTTCCAGTGTCATGTTACCCCTCACAAGAGCCGGGAAATCGAGCTAAGTGGATTTCCTGACGGCACAGGCTAACTTGTACTCAAATTAGCTCCAATGATGGGTTAAAACCAAGATCTGAAATATAAGTGGCAAGAATGGCTCTCTGTGCTTTTAACTAATATGTCTGATCTTTACAGCAGACTAAGAAAGCGTTCACATCTGGTCAGTGGGTTGGCCATCCAAACATTTGTACTCTGACAGAGGAGTTACTTTTATGTGTGTATGTTTGGTGAACCCAGAACAGTATCTGAACAGTATCAACTAAACAAAAGCAATAAATAAAGGCACTTAAACATATATGGGGCGTTTCCTCAGAGGAGGCAAGGGAGGCAGTGTCTCCTCAAAAAAAACGGATGAGAAAATAACCGACAATTGACATTAAAAATCGATAATGTAACATTATTTAAAAAGCGTAAAAGTCACTTGTTTTTATAAAGTAACAGTGTCCAACTGCGACAACCGCAGGTGAAGCTACAGCAGGAGGCATGCCTCCTCTCCCTTCATTGAGTTAAAATAGAACCCCTAAAGCGTGCAGTGGGGTTGAGGTAATTGAGAATGAATGGGAGAAAGTCACTTGAGAGGAGGCAATATCTCCATCGTGCTTTAATTGGATATGATTGGTTATATTTGGATATGATTGATTCACGCAAAAATCCCGCCTCTTGTTTTCGTGCAAGTTTTCATTGGCCTGAATGAAGACAATGATTGCGTTAATGGGAAGACTAATTAAAAACTAAGTAAACAACTAGACAATAAAGCTATTTCACCGCTTTGTCACGTCAAAATCAAACTTGAAATGGCCTGAAAACATGATGACTGTGGGTTTTTTTAGTGAGCAATCAGCTTGGGGAAATTAAAGGTACATCTCCGTGTCTGTGACCAGTGTGTACAAGATTGATGACTGATGAAAATAAGTTGACTACTAAAAGAAAAGCTGAACATTAGTTCACAAATAAAATATATTGTTTAAATTGCTACTCCCTTTAGTTATTATTTTGGAATAAATGTAAAAATGCGTAAAAACACTAACTTGATGAAATGTATACTTGGTTTTATAAATAGAACATTACATAGCTATTGCAAAAAATATAAAATAGAATTGTATTTGGTCTCTCTTTTTATGTAATGTTTATTTAACGAGGAAAATGAAGAATTCTGAACATAAATTTACATTTGATATACAGTATATAAAAAAATGTGAGGACTGCCTCCTCATTTTAAAACACCACCGATATATATAAATTTTTATTTTATATAATTATATAATAATATATAATAAAAGAAATTGTGTACAGCAACGACTCCATCATGAACAATTTAAATGCCTTCAAGATAATAAAAGACACACATAACAGAACCAGCCACATGCCCCTGTGGAAAATTATGTTAGGTATTCAATGATTTTATGAGTTGTCCAGTCTTAAAAGGTGAGAAATTGATTCATTGCTCATGACTAATTTGAAACATCATGAGGCAAATACCTCTAGAGGTTTTCTAGTCAAACAAAACTGCTGAAACAAAAATATTTAAGTTTCATTGTTTATTGTGATTTAGATGAGCTATAAAGCCCTGATCACACAACATTGATTAGGCAAAGTTCCAGAGGGAGTGCTGTCTCTTCATTGCTTGTTTATGTAAAGAGTGGAACCACGTGACCAAGAACGAGGCACAATGAGCATCTCCTCAATCCAGCAGGTGTAGAAGAGCTGGGCGTTCGCCCTGTAATCAGCGCATTGGGAGACAGGATTTGGGCTGCAACAAATTGGAGCCACATGGTGTTTAATGGCCATTAATCACAGAGTGCCACGGCCATCCTGCGCAAGCCACGACAGTCGCCCCCAGAGCGAGCTAATCAGTGTCATCTTCTCCAACCTAGTGCATCTGACTCTAAGGCCCAGACTGAAAGGGGGAAGTGACATTTACGTCATTGGGGGATGAGTGAACCAGTTACCATCCCTGTCACCCCTTTCACAAGCAGCACACTCTTTTCGGATTAGAGGGGGGCCGTGGTGAAGGACCCGTGCCAGCGTCAGTGCGAGTCCATCCGCTGCCAAGAGAATCCTCCCCTGAGATTGAAACGGAGAAAGTGTGACATATCGCACAAGCTGAGCACATTACATTGGGTGTGATAGTAACACTGAACCGTAACAAGCACACCAAGACAACGGCTAGAGGAACCCATTTGTAGAACACCCCATCCCGGCATCCACGCTGGCCGAGGGCCGAAGAAGAACCTCTCCTCAAGGACCACACCAAGGTCACTGGGTTCAGCTGTCTTTTGCCGTGTAAGGCAAGTCCGCCCACTTGTCCTTCTGTTCTCCTTCTTCTACTAAAGAAAAACAAGAGCAGATTCCCCATGATAGCACCGTGAGTCAAGCTCGCTCTATCTGTTCCAATCTCCGCACTGTTATACAAGTCAAGAAGCTGGCGCTGAGCTGGTGTCTGAGTCAGTCTGTAAAATACATCCAGGCCCCGTCTGTCCAGTTTCCACTCATTTTCTCTCTAACATGCCTTTTCACCAATTTACTTTAGCTGAGGGGGAGGGCAGTTGTTAAAAGTACCCAGGCAGTTTGGTGGGGACTTTGACACAGCAATGGCAGCTATTTGGGCTGAAATGAGAGCTTTACGGCTGTGTAATTGATGGGCTTGGGCAGCACAACCGCACAGTGCCATTACCCTGCGAGAGTCATGCACTTCTTTTATAGAAGCCCACCATATATAAACATACCAACTCAAGGTTGAGGAGTCAGGAGACTTGAGGCAGCACTGGCTATTAACACCCAATCAACAATGGCACCAGTCAGAATGAAACACAAAATAACACATTTGCCACCTCTTAGGTTTTCACAGAAAAAACATCATTCCAGATGGCTGCTAGAGAGGAATGGGAGAATATATACTGTAGGATCAGTACGATTCCCTGCTAAATGATCTGAGGTGACGCAGGGCATTTTTCTTGTTGGATATTAGGTATTGCAGCAGGAAGAGGGTCTTCCTGTAATGGTCTTTGATAGACCTGTAGTGAGAAACCAGCTGCTTTCACCAGCATCCTCTAACCAATAACCCACTGCTTTCTCCTAGGGGGTAAACAGCACTTCCTTTGCAGCAGTCTCGTAACACGGTGCCACTCCTTCCATCCCCGCAAACCTAACTCTGACTTTCTTGATTTATGATGAAATTTCCTGAAACCTGCAATACACAACTCACAAGTTAAGAATGAGTATATAATATTTCCTTCTATACATCAGGAGGAACTCACAGTCAATGAGGGTGTCCAGAAACATTTAAATACAGCTTTATAGACAAGTTTCGATGAGGAATCAGTTTTGTATCTCCAAAGCACAACTTCTAGAAAGAACTGGTTCTGAACTTCCATTTTAACCAAACTGTACCCAGAATATATGTAGAAAAAGAACAAAAGCGAAATTAGTGCCTCAGTATGTGTAAAAATATTAAACGAAAAGGTTTATGCACAATTAAGAATTTTGAATGTATTATAACTTCCAATCCAATTTGTAATTTAGAATTTAATTTGAATTAAGGTAGCAAACAGGATGCAGAATTGCAAGTTAAATTTGAATGTAAGGAAGTAGAATTAAAATGATTAAATTGCAGATTAAACTAAACCTGAACCTCATTTAGGTTTGTTTATCATTGGTCACAAACTATTCATCAGTCTATTCTATTTGTTAGGCTATCAATATCGAAACTTTTTAAGCAAGTTTCATTCATAATTTTTCCCTTTTTATCTTAAATAAAATGTCACACAAGTATGATAGATAGATAGACGGACGCACGGACGGACGGACGGCCTAACAGGAAGTCAAGGAGTTTCACACTGAAGGGAAGTTGCTCATAAGACTTTTCCATCACCCCAATGACATTTCCAATGAACAAACCTCAATGACACAAATAGGTCAAAGGTGACACTGAGTCCAGGAACTATTGCAAGAGTTCTTCACACACTCATCACTCATGACCACACTTTACCAAGAGACACTTCTAGGAAAATGAGTATTACAGCTGTTAAAAGTAAGAAAAAGAGTTGTGGGCCTACTTAAACAGCACTTTAGGAAACATAAAGAGTATATTAAACTTCCTGTTGTCTTACTGAAAAGTGGATCTAGCATTGCTATACCGCAAACACTGAGAAAAGCTGTTTCGAGGGGGTGAAGTGCTGATTCACCACTGCAGGGATAACAGTGCCGTGGTCATACCATTCTCTGGCCTTTGATATTCACTCTGCTGTGTCTGCACTGAGCTGTTTTTAAACCAACACCAGCGTCAAGGAGGCTGTGCCGCTGCTGAAAGCCCTTCTTCAAGACAAAGAGTTTCCTGAGAAGATGGTGGTTAACACATAAACGAGACGCTCACACACAGCGAGAGTGCAGCAGACAGTGCAATATGCTGATTCAACCTCGACCGTGCTCCATTTCCAACTACACAGGAGGATTTTGCCCATGATCAGAGTGCATCACAAAGCCATTAACGGAGCTGAGAAAGTTTGACATTTTGCGGCTCTCCCCTAAGACCCAATAGAATAATATTATTACTGGAGAGAGAGTGCCCTGCCCTCCAACCACTCCTATAATTAAGAGTGAATACAGGCCACGGGGGACAATCCTGGGGGCCAAGAATATCAATCAGTCACCCCACAGTGTTTCTCTGGGCTCTGCTGGCTGGCCCACATCATAGAGAAAATGAGCCTGTTTGCTCTGTGGCGCCTGTCCCTTTAACTGTCACTCTGCTGGAGACAGACATGCACGGGAGATAATAACAGCCCCCTCCGCAAGCCTCCTGATGCATTAATATTGAAGTGCAGGACTAAAGTGGCCCTCTACAGTCAAGCCCGGCAGTCAAGGCCACATAATCCAGCGGAAACAGAGAGGGAGGGAGAGCATTTTGAGCAACTTGAGTCCTAAGGACATGGTTGTATTTCCAAAAACAGGACCCTGTCTTTATGCTGTGCATGTGGGAAGAGCTTGTAAAGTAGCTCGTGTCCCACACACACAATAACAGAGCCAGAGTCACACCTCGTCATGTTGTCCAGGTGCCAACTTTCCCAGGAATTGCCGTATTTCCATTTCCCACCAAAGGAACACTGTCAGAGTCTCGCTCTGCCGACACCAACCGCAAACAATTCTTGATGCTAAGATCATTATCAGAGTAAGGCCTTTTTCACAAATTGGTCCTATCTGTGTAATGCGATTAAAGCCTTTACTTCCAGGAATCTGACAGAGAGACAAAGAGTCTTTGGTGTCTGGCTCAAGTGCTGAGGGTGGAACTGTCACAGCTGTGTGAGGAAGGAGAGGAAGCCACTGTGGCATCATAATTACGGCATCTTCAGTAAAATAACAGCATCTCCATTTCCTGTACACGGCTGCTCTTTACCCCTGGCTTTGTGCCTTTAACACATCGACTGGCCAATGCACGATGAATTTTCAGTCTTTTCACATGTGTTTTTTGGTGGTCACTTCTAAAAGTCTGTTTATTCCTGTAAATGGAATAAATTTGTGCAGACTGTCGCCGGAAAATTATTTTAATTGTACACCTATAATTGCAACCAATCCATCCAGTCCTTTTCAGCATGCAAGACGTGGCTAAAATAATTATTATTCAACATCTTTTGACAGAGCGGCTGCAACAATGTTTTCAATGCCTCAAAAACCGGGATCTATGGAAGCCTGTTTTCACCTCACAGTAAAAAAAAAAAACGGGTAATTATAAGATAAAGTTTAAAATAAGAAATAAATTCAGACTGCATAGACTTTTTGAGATATTGACATGTAAGTCGCAATAAGTAATTGAGTTATTGCAAATCTGAGATATAAAGTGATATATAAAGTAGTGAATACCAGAAATTCATTTGCAATTGCGAGATGAAGTCACAGTTGTGAGACAAAGTTATAGTTTCGAGATATTAAGTCAGATTTTGAGATATAGCCACAAGAGAAATGGAGTCACAATTATAAGAAGAAAAAAAAAGTTTTTCAGTTTCATCAATTCTGAGAGATATGCGAGTCGTAATGTGAGACATAAATACAGAAATTCATTATAATAAATAAAGTGAGAATTATGAGAGTTGCAATTGTAAGATATAAAGTCACAATTGTGAGACATAGGCACAATTACCAGAAATAAAAGTTGCAATTGTGAGATATAATAACACAATTGTGAGACATAAAGTCACAAATAGGAGAAATAAAGTTGTAATTATGGGATATAAAATAATATTGTGAAATATAAAGTCATATTGTGCGATATAAAGTCACTATTACCTTTTTTATTTTTTTACTCGAAGGCAGAAACAGGCTTCTATGGGTCTCATGTAAAGAGGGTTTTGGTGAAAGAGAAGTGTCAGACAACAATATAATAATTGTGTCTCCTTATCTAAATCTGCCTGTCTCTATCCCTGAAAGGGCCTCAAGCGTGTGCTCAGTGGGGACAGATTTTTCCGACATTTCTCAAGTGGCTTTGGACCTCTGAGGAGCTGCTGAATTCAGAGAGAAACAGGAGATATTACTTTAATAGCGTGACCTGTGATTTTGATGCCTTTACTAGTTCTTTCCGTCAAGTTATGCATTAATGTTCAAGATGATATGGAAGGTTCATGGTAACTGAGAAGATTTTAGCACTAACACTAAAATTACAATCACAGAAAGTCAGTGAATGTAAAATCTTGGGTGGCATCCCAGGTTGCAATGCTCAGATCCATACAGCGACTACTACTGTTGAGGCCGGAACTGTGTCAGTGACGTTGGAGGAAGTGGTAATGTAAAGGTGTGAACTCAACTCCCACAAGACTGTAGCTACAACACCACAACAGTGCAGGCGACTGACTCGCTCACACACACGTACACATCCGCCCACATGCAAATCTCTTTAGCTCTCTTTGAGTGAGGAGACAAAGGAAGTGGGGCAAAGAATGGTAAAGAATTGTTTTTTTTGTTTTGTTTTTTTTAAAAGTTTGCTCTGACTAGAGGGGCAGGCCTCAGGTTTTCCGGCCATGGAATTGGGGTCTGCCACATGTACTTGGGCTGAGAACAAACACTTAACAACAGTTCCAGGCTTGGAAACTCTGGGTACCACTGGAGGAAAACGAAATTGAGGAACAGGCCAGATTTCCCCATACCAAATATTACCCATGGAAAAGCTAGGCACTAGCACGCGAACACACATATTTGCACAAACAAGCGCAAGCACTTTCTGATGGCATTGTCATTTTTTTCTTTCCCTTGTTGTGAGTCTCTTTGAAAAATTATTTTTCCAAGCTTCATGGAAAGTGGAAAATCAAGCAGCTCTCTGCCGTTTTCCACATCTGTCATAACGTGACGAGTCCTCTCCCTGGGCATGTTCATTTCCAGAGACAGGTCCGTAGTGTAACATGAACCATGAATTTCCATTTCTAACACAACTACATCACAAAGGCAGCACAGTGGGGATGAAACCGCTCATTCACAATTTCTCAGCCTCTCCCAGCACTGGGACGAATCCCCTCAATACAAAATTAAGATAATTGTTTTTCCAGTTCCATTGACATGCAGCTGTGCCTTTCCGTGTGCCCGTATTTCCCGCTCAGCTTGTTCAGTATCATGTTTGTACCATGGCCGCATTCAGCTGAGTCACAAGTGATACTGTGGAGCTGTGCATCTACATCAGCATCTACATTGACTGCCATATTGAAACTACAATTTCCAGGGGTGGGTAATATAAAAAATAAAAAACTAATAGTAATTAGTGTTGTCAGAGATTAANAAAATAAGAGTCTGTGTTTACGTAATATATGTGTGTTTGTTCTGTGTATAAGTATTGTACATATATATATATATATTTAAGAAATATTTACATGTATATGTTTATATTTATATATAATTTATATTATATATAAATATTTGATATATACATAATAAATATACACAGTACATAGTACACACGTACTATCGTGATTCGTGATTAATAGTTTGACAGCACTATATATATATATATATATATATATGTGTGTGTGTGTGTGTGTATTTTATTTTATTTATATGCATTTTATTTACATTTTTGATATATTTTACTAGTGGGTGCAGGACACTATAGTTCATTTATGTAAGATAGCAAAATAAATTTAACTGTGACATATTATACCCCAAAATTCGTCATACAGTGGACTACCAGTAAAATTGATAATTTGGAACCAAAAATTATTCAGACACTTTGACCTGATTATGTTTTGCTTAAGTGTTACCTGATATAATTAAGATTATTTTTTCTGACACAGTTTACTTTTGAGATCTTTTCAAATTTTAACTTAATGCCACTAGTCATATCTATATATAATTCATCAGACTGATTCACATAAGTAACTCCTGAGTTTGTGAGTTTGTAATTCTAAAAAGTAAAGTCTTGTCTATCAGCACCTGTCAAAGCGAAAACAACATCCATGTCCAGACACAAATCAAGTGCTCCAGTCTGAATGGCCATTGCAATTTCAACAGGCAATTTCCCCTCCGATTTCGGTCTTAAAAACACGTCTGCCACACTCAAACAACCTGAACATTCATTTCACCTGACAGACACGAAATCCTTTTTTCAGTTCTCTGCGTGCAGGAAAGTGTAACTGTGGATGAGAGGAAAGTTCAGTTGATGTCATAAGTTGGCTCTCAAGGGGAAAGCCCTGTCTTAGTGGATCAGGTCCAGACAATGAAGCACTTGCGTCCTCAGAGATCTGAGGTAAGTGTGGAGCAAATACAATTCAGCACAAAGAAAGATGAAAAGAGGGATGAGCCTCCAAAATCCCGAAATGTGAGTCTGTTACGTAACACCCAGGATGCCCTCTTTTGTGTCTCTGACAATGCAGACCTCCTTGCAGATGGAGGGGACGAGGTGTCGCTGAGATCCACTGCCTAACTCAGTTGAGAGCCTCGCTGTGAACTCTGGCAGTATGTGTATGTGACTTACATAACAGATGCTGCGCTGTCTCGCTGGGGCGGAGGGGTATACAAATGTGCTGTGCGAGTCTGTTTGTGTGTGTGTGTCAGAGGGGTGGAGGGCTACACTAGCTTCTCTGTTAGGCATCTGAGGTCACTGCTGGCCCCCATCACAAACAAGTCCTCATCATCTGGCCTCGAGCAGGAACGCACACATGAGGCCTCTTCTGAATGTTTAAGTGTGTACATATGCTGTTTGTGTATGTCTCTTAAGGGTGTGTGTACGCAGCCTAGGAGAGCTTGTTTGTATGCATGTATTTACATTTATCCCTGGAGACCCATCAGACTAGGGGTAAGAGAAGTAAATAAACAAATAAACAAACCGCATATGTAAATCACAGTTGTTTTTTAAAATGAAGCAAAAATGGATACGCTGTCTTGCAGCTGAGGTCTTCCTGACCCACTAAATACATTTACATGTGCAGTTAAAATCAAGCTAAAGTCTTTATCAACGTCGAGACCAAAGGCCATCCAATTTACATGTATGCATGCTGGATGAAGCTGAGCTACAGTCCTATTATCTAGGTCTGTTAGTTCGACAAATGATGAGTCTGTCTTGAATCAAATTTATAAAATTCTATACTACTTTTTCTAAATAAATTAAAAATAAAACAATTAAAATCCATAGTTTGAAATGCTACAAGTAAATTATGCATCACAACATTATAATTTACAGTACAATATAAAGAAAATAGTATACTGTATATATAGTTCGAGATTTGCTAAAGATTACATAGTGAAAAATTATTATTTATTTTTTTTAAAGATTAACTTTAAGTGAGAGGTAGATGATGGCAGGTCATCTAAATGTAAAAATAGGTGAAATAAACAATTCAATATTCAATATCGACCCATATACTGCTAAATTAAATAAACGTCTAAGCCAATAAACAATATAGTACCTAGTAGTGTTGTCAAAAGTACAGACTTCGATATACCAAGTCGAAACTGAAATTTTAAAAATGTGACGCTTTGAGCGCTGTAGAGTGGATTCATAAACACCTCTGATTAGCCATTGTATTAACGCGCTCAACATATATGTCTGTGATTGGCTACAATGATCAATGCACAGGAGCGTTTGAAAGCACACAGAAGTGTTTGAAAGTGTTTTGGGAGCGGGAGTGTTTCAAAATGTTTGTATCTGTGTAAGCGTTCGGGTGAAGAGCGACACTGATGTCTATTTGCATGTTTTTGAAGCGTTGATCATTGTAGCCAAACACAAACATGTTGAGTGCGTGAACACAATGGCCAATCAGAGGTGTTTATGAATCCACTCAGCACTCAAAGCGTCACATTTTTTAAATTTCAGTATTGACGTGGTATCGAAGTCTGTACTTTTGACAACACTAGTACCTATATAATTCTGAGTGAATTTCCCCAGGATATGTATCACTGAACTTAATGCTACTAGTAAAAGTCTGCATCTCTTTTGGGTTCACAGTTTCATTAACTTGTTGACAGTAAGTAGTGAGTAATATTTGCGACCCAGGAACCAAAACCTGCTAAAGCCGTCTAACAATAGTTCTGAAGTAAATATAGAATGGAACATCTAAATAATAATGTAATCTGTCACATTTACGATCACTGCAGCACCTGATTGCGAAGCAGTCTTAGATTAATATAGAAAGGACACCCAAATTCTACGTAATCTATGATGCGTTTACGAAAATGAACTAAAGCTGCCACGTCACAGCTGCACCTGATTAACACGTGTTGCTATAATCTAAAAAGAGGTTCTGGGGTAAATTTAGAACAGAACACCCAAATAATACCAAAAATGGATTGTAACACTTCTCTAGCAAAACAAGGCTGATCCCATTTTAACCCAGATTAGCCGTTCATGTACCCTCTATTGTGGAATTGTAGTGAAATGTGACTACGTCAAATCTGTTTAAGAATCTCAGACGTGGTCGTAGACGTCACACATTCCAAATGTGTTTAATATGGAAAATCCCAGATACAATTGCTACAGTGTAAAATAGATTGCTAAATGAATTCCAGGCACTATCATTTATTTGCTGAATAAGCCTGATTCAATATCCACTGCACTGTATTTGAACTTTGTGTGTATTTATATATCTAAGACAGATAATACAAGCACATGACTTCTAGAAGGCAAGAGCCGGTATTTCTACATAACATTATGCATTGTGCTGTCTGTATTGCGTCTACAGGACATGATTTTCTGGTATCGCTCATGTCAAAATATGTTCTGACAACCATAAATACACCTATTTCAAGCACTAACAAGAATGAAATAACATTCAAACTGAAGTCTGGATTAGAAATCCTTTGTCCACCCTGCATATTATACAACCAGTCCTTTTCCATGACACATTACAAATCTATCAACGGTTCCTTTTCAATTTTCCATCGCTAAAAACACTTAACTGGCATTTAATTACTTTTGGATCAACAAACGCTGAGCGAATGACTGCCTGACCTGCCAGCTCATGAGGTCACACTATATCACACGCACAAAACATGCACGCATGCAACTATAATATACACATATTATGTGGTGTTGCGTTGCATGCTGATGACTGGAGAAGTGGAGAAAAGGAGCATACCAGTTTTTTATATCACTATTAAATGAGCCATGAAGGGGCCACCCTACGTTGTCTCGGAAAGAGGCCCCCCAGTCAGGAATGTAGCGGCCGTGCCGCCCAGCGCATCTGTGCTCTGGAGCCACCTCAACGGAGGAATTTCCAGCGTTCTTATAAAACTGATAATGGGATGTGTACGCAGCAGGAGTGGAAAATCAGAGGTGCGTTACAAGGTTTTCCACATTCCTCTCTCTCCATGGGCCAGACATGCATGCCCTGCATATGCTGGAGTCTGAGTGTGTGTGGATCTCTTGGTGTGTTTATGTCTACCTGCTGACGGGATATCCCCACAGGCATCCACTGGTGTTGTTTAGCACTGCCAGAGTTTCTGTATATACACTGCAAAACTTATAATGGACTTGGAACGCTATAAGACATTTTTATTTGTGAACAAGCAGACAGAATCAAGTCTAGACATTTTAAAGAATAGAAAAAGATATACACTACCATTCAAAAGTTTGGGGACGGTTAAAATTTTGAAAGAAGCCTCTTTATGCTCACCAAGGCTACATTTATTTGATCAAAAATACAGTAAAAACAGTAATATTCTGAAATAATATTACCATTCAAAATAAGCGTTTTCTATTTTAATCTATTTTAAAATGTAATTTATTTCTATGATGGCAAAGCTTAATTTTCAGCATTATTACTTCAGTCTTCAGTGTCACATGATCCTTCAGAAATCATTCTAATATGCTGATTAGGTGCTAAGGAATAATTTTTTAAATTATTATCAATGTTGAAAATATTTTTGTGGAAACCGTGATACATTTTCTGCAGGACTCTTTGATGAACAGAAAGTTCAAAAGAACAGCATATGAATATAGAAAAAAAACTGATTGACATCTTTTTATCTATTTTAAAATATTTTAAAATGTAAATTATTCCTGTGATAGCAAAGCAGAATTTTCTTCAGAAATCATTCTAATATGCTGATTTGGTGGTCAAAAAACAGTTCTTATTATTACATAATAATTATATTTTCTTATTATTTTTTGTGGAAACCATGATACATTATTTTTGTAGGATTCTCTGACGAATAGAACATTCACTTTCTATCTATTTAATGCATCCTTAATTAATTAAAGTATTAATTTCTTTGACCTCAAGCTTTTGAAGGGCAAACTCGCCCAAAAGCGGCGCTAATGGCAGCTGAGGTTTCATTCTTTAAGGCCACATCCTGACTGATGCAACCAATGGCTGGCTTCAGCAAACTGCTATATTAATACAGTCCAATAGTAAAGCCAAAAACTGATACCCATTTTCTCCAAGGACGCACGTTTTTACTTCCAACCTGGGCAGCATCAGCCATTTTCACAGATGATAAATGCAGACAGAAACCAAATAAAGATCTAGTTTCTTCCATTGTTGAATGGCTTCCTGCTCAGCTTTTGTTTGGTGTGACTGTATGCAGATGGACGAGTGGCAGTCTCCTCTCCTCAGTATCACAGAGCGCTCTCCCTTAACTGGCAATGCGAGACGAACAACATGAACCAGTGGGCATATGGGAATCGGCTCTCTGTGTTACAGACTGTTGCCACAATTTTACAATGTTTCAACAACGTTCTTTTTCCTGAGATATCAATTTAAGTGAGTTTTTTTTTATTTTTATGAATTACTGTTAAATTCAACAAAACCACTATTCAAAAGTTTGGGGTCAGCAAGTTTTTATTTTATTTTAATTTTTTTTATGAAATTAATAATTTTATTTAGCAAGGACACGTTAATCTGACCAAAAGTGACAATAAAGACATTTATAATGTTCTTCTTTTGTGAACTTTTTATTCCTCAGAGAATTTGGAGAAAACAAAATCCATCACGATTTCCACAAAAATATTTAGCAGTGCAACAGTTTTCAACATTGATGACAAGAAAAAAATTTCACCAAATCAGCATATTATAATGATTTCCGAAGGATCATGTGACACTGAAGACTGGTGTAATGATGCTGAAAATTCAGCTTTACTATCACAAGAATAAATTGCATTTTAAAATAGAAACCAGTAGTAGTAGAAAATCACAAAATTCTACTGGTATCAACTACTGAAATTCTGCTATCAAAACAAACCCATGCTGAATACTGATGCAAAACCATCAATCAATCACTTCAATGCTCACCAAGGACAGGGTCAAAAGACAGGGATGTTAAACTGTAAACAGTCATAATATAACATTCATAGATAAGTGTCATGCCCACAGCAGAATGTGGCCAGATCTGTGTCGAACTGTAATGAGGGCTGCAATGCTAGCGGCACTTTTTCTATTTCCTACCCTCTGTCCTCCCACTTACTTACACACTCCTGTCTCTCCATCTCCACACACATAACATGTACCCCACGGCAGCATTAACAAACTCCTGTGGTTTTTAAATAGAGCAGCAAAATCTCAGTCACAGCAACCCACGGCTGCTGCCTCTCCATCTGCCTTCCCATTTCCTTTCTGTCTATTCTTCCCTCTGACTCAATTCATGGCTCCTTCCATTCACAGGCTAAAAATATAAGTGAGGCCCTCACCTTGCCTCTGTGTCAGTGCGTCAGAGCGTCAGTAGGCTGAATAAACGTCGGCTGCTCTCTTCTCTTTAGTGCTTGAAGATTCAGGTGGGTTCCATTAGAATAACCTCTCTCTTTCTCCATTAATCTGATTCTACCCTGTTCTGAAAGCTCTGTATGATTCCCATAGGATGTGTCACACACTGTCTCCCTAGGGCACAGGGATCTTGTATATCTGTGTCTGACAGATAAATGCAGATGATGCATTACCAACATCCTCCTCTAAAATCATTCTTTTATCATTTTTAATGTTTAAAATCTGTGTTGCAGCACTAAAAAGCTAAGGTGATTGCAAACACGTTACACAAATATTTAGCTGTGGTGCTCAAGTGGGAAATGAAGGTTTAAATCTTGTCTATGCCCAGTTTCCTGCTGAAAAGACCAGTATACACCAGAATGATTCCCATGTTAATGCAGGCTGGTTCATGCTGGTCTAGCTGGTTAATATAGTCAAGAAGCCTCACTGGAATCAGTGTTGTTATTGTTAACTAAAAAAAAAATATATATATATATAT
>RJVU01008096.1:711275-739124 GCA_003731715.1 Anabarilius grahami | reverse complement strand
AGACCCTATATATATATATATATATATATATATATGAAGAGTTCAGATGCAAAAGCCTCTAAGTGCCATCTGAAATTTTCTTCTAAAATGAGCATTTTTATCAAACTTGTATGTTTAGGTTCAGTTATTTCACTTTAATGGCAATGAAAAGGACCTATTAATTGCCATTAAAGTGAAATTACTGAACCTAAACATACGAGGTTGATAAAAATGCTCATTTTAGAAGAAAATTTCAGACAGCACTTAGAGGCCTTTGCATCTGAACTCTTCATATACACTATATTGCCAAAAGCAACTCTTAATGCTTCAACATACCAAGACATTTTGGACAATTTCATGCTCCCAACTTTGTGGGAACAGTTTGGTGATAGCCCCTTCCTGTTCCAACATGACTGCGCACCAGTGCACAAAGCAAGGTCCATAAAGACATGGATGAGCGAGTTTGGTGTAGAGGAACATGACTGGCCTGCACAGAGTCCTGACCTCAACCCGATAGAACACCTTTGGGGTGAATTAGAGTGGAGACTGTGAGCCAGGCCTTCTCGTCCAACATCAGTGCCTGACCTCACAAATGCGCTTCTAGAAGAATGGTCAAAAATTCCCATAAACACATTCCTAAACCTTGTGGAAAGCCTTCCCAAAAGAGTTGAAGCTGTTATAGCTGCAAAGGGTGGGTCAACTCCATATTAAACCCTACGGATTAAGAATGGGATGTCATTAAAATTCATGTGCATGTAAAGGCAGGCATCTCAAAACTTTTGGCAATATAGTGTATATGTGACTCTGGACCACAAAACCAGTCATAAGAACCACGGGTATATTTGTAGCAATAGCCAATAATACATTGTATGGGTCAAAATTATTGATTTTTCTTTTATGCCAAAAATCATAAGGATATTAAGTAAAGATCATGTTCCATGAAGATATTTTGTAATTTCCTACCGTAAACATATCAAAAATGTATATTTGTGAGTGGATATGCAATTTTAAAGGCGATTTTCTCCATATTTTGATTTTTTTGCACCCTCAGATTCCAGGTTTTCAAATAGTTGTATCTCGACCAAATATTGTCCTATCCTAACCTTTTATTCAGCTTTCAGATGATGTATAAATCT
The DNA here is from genome assembly GCA_003731715.1 of Anabarilius grahami. NCBI lineage: Eukaryota > Metazoa > Chordata > Actinopteri > Cypriniformes > Xenocyprididae > Anabarilius > Anabarilius grahami. Next base: position 738,009 of record RJVU01008096.1, on the reverse strand, counting down.
CAATTTTAAAAAAATTGACCCTTATGACTGGTTTTCTGGTCCAGGGTCACACACACATATATTTATACACAATTTAATATATACTATAATTATAATAATTAATAATAATACAATTCACCGTAAACAAGAATAATAATTTCGAAACAGAAAATTTTGCTGTAAATAATAATAATATTTTTGTTATTTGCTTTGTTTTTCACAGACCCAATGTTAATTGGGAACTTTAATTACCCCAGTACACCTTTACTGCATCAATTATTAATATTACGTATTGCTGAGAATATTATTTTCCCATGGAGGTGTACAAGAAAGACAACTTCTAATATCTGTATCAAAGTGGTTTCATTTAATACTGAATAATTAAACGTTTCTCTATAACAATGTGTTTGCATCATAATCTATTTGTGGAGCTGTAATGAAAAAGCGTCTGTTTAGAACGGAAATGAGGGATGTTTTGTTTTCATGCTTAGCTGACAACAGAAGTTCGTGCCTTTAGGAATCATCAATCCTCCAGAGTGGTGTTTGTCAAGGGAGCGTACAATTGTATATAACTAGCAGCCAAATCAGCAGGGTACATCCTGAAATCACTTCTCCTGAGCCCGTTTTACTTTCGCAGTCATTCATTCACATTTGCTGGAAGTACTGGGGTTGTGAAAAGATACTAAAAAGAGGGAAAATCATGCAATAGTGGATAACTAGAGCAGAGAAAATTGGGAGGCAACCTGTGCTGGGTCTCATTTGTAACGCTGCACAGTACTTTCCATCAGATCCCTCAAGCGCATGAGAACAGGGCACAGCCAACTGCTCGAAAACAAGAGCTTACGCACACATAAATGAATCACACAATTAGAGCATGTTAACATGTTAACAGTACAGAGGGGTTTGCAGATTCAGTAAGTGATTAACCTGAAGATAGTCTGGAACTGAGGCACAGTGCACCAAAAGCATTGCAGTATCCAATTAACACAAAACATCACAGCTATCAAAATACCTATGTTCTTCCATATATTACATGATAATTCAACTGTAAATACAGAGTGATTGTGAGGAGAAAACTATTATTCACTAGATGATCTGGGATATAAAAGAAAGAAATCGATCAGAACCAAAGTGAAATAAATGCATTCTTTTATTCAATGTACATATGATTTATTGTGTAAAAATAATCGAATAATCTTAACCAAAAGCTGAGTATGTGCAAAATGACACGATTTCACAATAGGACAATTCACACAAAAATGAAAACTGTCATCATTTATTCACTCTCATTTCATTCCAAATTTCCAGTGCAGATTTTTAGGGCCAGAGCACTGATGGTGCGAAGGACCCTCTTGGAATTGCTCTGTTTTTCAAAATATAAAATTGTTCCACAAGAAAGGTATATATGTGACCCGTGCTGGCAAATTTCGAGCTACAGGCAAAACAAGTGAAAAATGTCAATTTTGGTTGAAATTGAGGTCGACAAAAATGAACTCATTAAGCCCTTGTTTAGCGATCCCAAAGATCGAAATAGCAAATAAACATCTAAAAGTATCTTTATTTGTACATTTTCTGAGAGGAGTACCTTTGACCATGAAAAATGCAATTTTTCTCTGCTCACTTCTTAATGACTGGCGCTTCCCTCAGAACAAATTTGGTATCATTTTAAAGCGCAGCATTCCAACTTTGTAAATATTCTTAGTGAATTATCGACGGTATGAGTCTGAACCAATGAAATGTGATTTTCAAACTCATGCTGATGTAAACAAATCGATCTTACTCGCTCTGACTGACAGATCCAAAGCGTGCGCACAAAGACACCTCAGGCAGCGCACGATCCCGATATACACAGAATTACAGCATTTTCAAAAAATCTGTCTTGGCGAGTATTCACGTAAACATTATCTGTTATGTCTTAAGTGAACGTTTGGTTAACTGTTGGGGAAAAACATCTGATGTGTAATATATATTGGATCCCTGTGGTACAGTAGGTTTTAATACATAGGCTGTTCCATTAATGTTAAACAATTGTGGAATCATGAAAAAAAAAAGTTGAATATATATTTTTTCCTATAGATATGGGTTTTGACTTGGTTTGTGCCAAATTCGGTGGTATTACCAGGAATTTTAATGTATGGTTGCTAGGTGATTTCAACAAATCATACATACATCATTTTGAAGGTTTTTTTAATAGAGAATGAGATAACTCATTTTTCAAAATTTGCTCATTGCAACTCATTTTGCCAGCACAGGTCACATATATGTACATATATATATATATATATATATACATACACACACACACATCAACTAGTTGACCATCCGACTATTAATACTCTAAAAACAGCTTATGACATGAAGGAAAAATGATATATCATACAACTTTCAGGCAAATTTTCCTTAAACTACTGCATTCCAAGATCAAGGTTTCATTAAAATCAAGATTAAATTAGCTTTTCATTCAACACACTGCAGGGTCACAGTCACAGATTTCTGACATCTCACTTCAGGCCTTGATAAACTGAGCACAAATTCATGTCAGTGTTCCATTTGACCTCTCAACCCCGGCGTGACTCGCGGCAGGAGTGATTCTCCGACCTAGGAGGCCCGGTGGGAGTTCAGGGGGGTGCGTGTGTAGTCTGATGAAAACAGTCACTCAGCAGCCATTCCAAAACAAACAGGCTCTCAAGCGAGGGCTGCACAATTGCTCACTGGAGTGCAAGGCAGTGGCTCACACTCCGTGCACCATCGGGGACCTGCTTTCTCCTGTTATGCAACCCAGGAGCGTGTTTTCCTATCTGCGCCGCTCCCCAGCAGCTGTCTCCAATTTTGCCCGAAGGAAAAAAATGGGGGAAAGAAACCTTCTGGAGTGAATACCCCTCTGAGCATACTCCCCAGTGCAGCTTTCTCAGCAGTCTGTCATTCCACAAAGCTCAAGTTGCCCCACTGCACCTGTTGCATTCAGAGGCAAGGCACGGAGGGGGCAAGGCCGCCCCAAAAGAGACCCCTTGTCCGCAGTGTCGGTTTACAAAAATTGTCCAGACAAGCACGACCAATTTTAGACTTGGCCCTGAGTCAGATCAGCTGGCTGATGTTAGGAATGAACACCGGGGGCTTCCCAAACAGAAGACCCCCTGTTGCTTCCAATTCCCCTCCGCTTGCCCGAATCATAACACATTGCAGCACAGGTGACTCACCCGCTGCCGCCTGCCCGATGCAAGAACAAGAGTTCTATTAAAGTGCACAGCAAACAGATTCAGGCTTTGTATATGCCGCCCACCTCTTATTCAGCGCCCAGAACCGGATGCAGTCCACCAGGGCATGGAAAAAGGACCTCGGATCATGAGTGTAATTTGAGAAATTATATTTTTCCACTTCTGAACAATTACAGTTAATAGAACATTAGCAGCTGGAATTAACTAAATTGCTCTGACAACACGTTTCAGCAACATAAGAATTAAAAAGAAATGTCAAGCACAAAAGGCAATTGCAGCTTTTTTTAAACAATGCTTATGCATCAACTTATATTTTAATTCTGTAGCATAATCTGTTTTGTTCTACATGTTTTCATGACTGAATTTAAGCTATTTTCATTCTTTTATAGAAAGCGCTATGCAAGGCTAATCACACATATGAGTGAAAAAAATTTAATTAAAAAAAATCAAATCTTTAAACAAATCTCCATTTTACAATAAATAGTCTTATTAATGGCTTTCTGAAATTCAGTGCTTGCTCTTTTCATCACAAACGTCTAAATCCAGTAAATTAAGTACACCCTTTTGGCAACAGTTTTGTTTTTGCCTCAATTTGCACATCATTGGTTTAAAAATACAGGGCTCTAATCTAAACTACTATGCAAAAGGGTTGTGAAATATTTAGAATTGAGAAAAAAACAAACAAACAAAAAAAAAACAGAAAAATTGTTTTAGAAGTGAAAAAACAGTGAAACATGGTGCTCGCAACACCAAGGTCATGGGTTCACTTCTCAGGGAATGCATGAACTGAAATAAAATGTATACAATGTAAATTAAATCAGCAAATACCCCCAATCAATCAATCAATCAATCCATTTATTTATCTATCTAATTCATCATCATGTTTGCTACAGAAAGACAAAGTCAATTCAAATCCAGGAATTTAAATCAAATTTAAAAGGCATTCTCAATTCACTTCTGAACGGCGCACAACCCTAACTGTGCGGCAGGTCTAAACTTGGCCCTTGATCCTGGATGAACAGTAGGGCACATTGAACATATTGTTGGACTCTAAAAATATGCTAGGCTGTCCCGTGGATGTCCCTGTAAGACTCTGGAACATTCTTAGAGTAAGTGCATGAGCCACTCATATTCTCTAAATGACCTCTGCACTGTGAGAAAAACTGAAACTATTTGTTATTTTAGCTTCAAAAAATATCACCAAGATACCACTGTAGCATAAAAATAGTGGTAAAAAACTAAGACCAGTGGTTACAAAAGCTGGAAGGACTAGGTTAAAAAGTAAATTTTCTCCAGTGGGAGGATTTATTCCAAGTCTAAGCAGGTTAGTGAACATGAATAGTTTGCTGGAGAGGACGAATAAATGAATTTCTGTCAATGAGCTGGGGAACAGTATATCTATCTCTCTTGAAATGTGATCCACTCACAATGCGATGGCCTGGTCACAAGCGCCCCCTCCGAGTACCCCCCAGATGCCACTATCATCCCACCAGCCATTGCATCGCAATCAGTTAGCAGTTTGAGAACGTCTGTTTGCTCCAGGAAAGACTCAACATGCTGTGACATTATTTCCTGCAGTGCAAAACAAACACAAAGATCAAATCTGCCTTGTAAGACTTTGAGAAAGAATGACTCAGTTGGGTGTATCCGTGTTAACTCACGTTACATTACCATATCACGGCCAGGTCATGACACTTAACGTTCCAGTTGTAAACTACACAAATGTTCCTCTCCTGAGGGGTTATTATGTTGCAGCCCGTTTCCAGTCAGATATTTGTAAACTGGTGCCATGCCATGAGCTTGTTAAAATCTACTGTAAACTTCTCTGCTTTTGGGAAAAGAAATGACTCATTGAGGCTTTCAGCAATTACTCCCAACAATCAACAAGACCTGTTCGTTTACAAAGAACATTGTACAAGAAAACATCTTGAATTGATCTCTCATTGAGAGATTCTGACAAGCTAATCACGCACAACAAAGATAAGATGCCAACTATACAATGGCTTCAAAAACACTTTTGCTGCAGAAAAGTCTTTTATGTAAGCAAAAGATCAGATTTTTTACATTAGTAGTTTATCAGTCCATTATAAGACAATAAAACAATCTAAAGCAATTTCAGTACAGTTTCTACAGGAACATTGCCTCCTGATTCTGATATATTATTTTTTTTAATCTATCTATTTTAATATATTTCACTGTACTATGGAAGCTTGTTTCCGCCATGAAATAAAATAAAAATAGCGACTTTTTGTTACATAATTCTGACTTTTTTCTCGTAATTGCGAGTTTATATCTCACAATTTTGACTTTTTTTCTCAGAATTGTGAGATATAAACAATTGTGAAGTCAAAATTAAAAGTAATATAAAGTCAAAATCGCGATAAAAATATCGCTGATATAAAGTTGCAATTCTGACTTTATAACACAATTTTGACTTTATATCACGCAATTGAGAGTTTCAATCTCGCAATTGCGAGAGAAAAAAAGTCCGAATTGTGAGATAAAAAAGTCACAATTACCTTTTTCCTTTTTTTATTTACTGGTGGAAACAAGCTTCCATACTGTACTAAAGCCAAATCCAATATAATTTGATAATTATTACCTTTTGCAACCTTTTGATTACCAGCTCAGATTTGACAAAACTTACATAGAATGTTCCAGGTTAATGACAGCAGCAGTTTCCCCTCAAGCTGCCTCATATCTCCAAATGGAACATAAGCTTGTACTTTCTTCTTGACACTAACACTCATCTTCAACTACAGGATGGGACTGCAAAGAGCCTCCTTCTCCAACATTCAACATGAAATATGCATCCAATTATATAACGCATTATATAATGCATCCAAGACGTACTCTGCCATGCTGTGTGCTAATTAAGCCATGCACAGCAAACACAACAGAGAGCGCAAGGAGCTGCTAAATTTAGGTTTCTCCCAGAGCCCATCCGCAGAACGAGAGATACATGAACGGATGCCCATTCGCTCACCCAGATCCGCATCTGACATCACACAGGGGAAAGATCCTGAGCTCGTTGGGGGAGAGAAATACAGACCTACAACAGCCAGGATGCAGAAATAGAGGAGGACAAGTAGGGAGGGGGAGAGAGAGAGATAGAGAGAGAGAAAGAGGAAGAGAACATCTATCAAGGTTGCAGCATGTGCTTAAAGCACACTCACAGCCAGACGCGACAATATATTCAGAGATAGAACGGAAAAAAACTGAGTGTCAGTAGGAAAAAAACATGATAAAGTGTAGGAGCGGCAGAGAGTGTGAGGAGAAGGAGGGAGTAGTAAACAGTAAAGGAGGGAAGGACTGGGGTTGAAAGTGGCCTTGATGCAGAGTAGTGACAGAGAATGAAGAAGAGAGAGAGAGAGAGAGAGAGAGAGAGAGAGAGAGAGAGAGAGAGAGAAAAAAGTGCAGCTGTGTCACTCCTCCACACACAAATCCAGGGTCTGTCCCACCAGAGGAAATCAATTCACCCCGCCACTGCCAGGGCTTCCAGTGCTGTGTATTTACACAAAGCAGATAGTCTAAGCCAATAAAGTGCTTCCCTCAGCAGGATATTGTAAAATCCAGACTATGATTCTCTTCCATTTACTCTGGCCGTGCCAATCCAAGACTGAATATATGTAAAGCAAGACTAAATATTTCACACATCAAACTGCAAGGCTCTACATAGTAATTGGGAGTTCCCCTCTCAAATGGGAATGAACCGTGTCCCTACAATCCCAAAGCGGTTTGGGCAGAACACTGATGTACCTATTTAGTGCTAATTAACACAGTTCAGCTTCCTGTGCCGAGCCCCAGTCTCAATGGGAGCCACATCGCCGCATCCAGTTGTGGTAAACACAGCAAAGCCTTCTGTGTCCTAAACTTTTCCTGCATCCCTCCTCGGATCTTCAAAACATTACTCACCGTGCAGCAAACTGGCAGCCCGTGACAGTGTTAAATGTTGGCTACGAAACCCTCAGACGGCCCCTCCTTTTATTTATGGAAAGGAACCTCAGCAAAAATGCAACTATCTTTGACAGAATTACAGTGCTGAGCCTTGAAATTTGCTGCTTCAAAATAATAAATAAAATAAAATAAAATAAACACTTTGCAGTAAAATCATTCCATAGTGGTATGACTACAATAACAAAAACCTATATTTACTGAATGTTTCTAATTATTAATATATAATTAAATTAAAATTTTTATTATACAGTTTTATATATTTTTTTTATAATTTGATTAATTTAGGTGAATATTAAATATTTAATTTAAATGAAGCAGAATTTTTAAATTAAATTGAATTGAATTGAATTGAATAATTCCACAGGTTTCTATTATTTAATCCCATGCATGCCATTCCAAACCTGTATGATGTTTGTAACACAAGCAAAGAAATTTGGAAAAAATGTACTGGTACATGAGTTTTTTTTGTTTGTTTGTTTTTTTTGTCTGTTTAAAAAAAAAAAAAACTGTACAGTACTTCAGGAAGGAGGACCACTGGTGCACAGTATACACCAAACTGGCATGCCACCACAGACCACGTTTCCTCAACGCCATGGAAACCAGCAGCACGGGAGAACGGATGCACTTGCGATTCTTGGATGGGCTGCAGGGCAAAAATTAGAAGGTGAGATAGGAGACTAGCAATGTCAGTTTAACAAGGCTGCCAAGCTCACAGATGGGATGAGGAAACAGACAGAATTGAGATAAAGTGAAACCCCCCTCCTGCCACGCTACCGGTGCAGCCCTGCCAAGATACAGTCCTACAGGAACAGCGCCTCAAGTCTCACTTAAAATGTTCCTGCTTTGCCACACAATTTGTTTTGGCTAGAGGGTGACTGGAGGGAGAAAGTGAGCAAGGGTTGAGATATTTTGGTTCCAAAACCATTTAAATGGACGTCGAACTCGCAGGTTGCAATTTACAGAGATTGTAAAGTCACTTTCTTATGTTGTACGTTCCTCCAAAGCTTTAAAGGCTAGTAAAATCTTTTCAGGGAACCGATAGACACCTTGTGACTAACACAGTTTTGCATTAGGAGGACTGCGCACCTGACATTTCAAAGGAACAGAATTTCACAGTGTTTGCACTTGCAAGCACAAACGCACACACACATGCTCGCACAAGCAGTCAGAAGAGAGCAGATTGTCAGCTCAGGCAGGAAGCTGAGTGTATTCAGAGTGGGTTGCTGGGAGCACCAGAGACCTGCCACTGTGGCAGCTCACACTTCCTAAGCCTTCCCAGTACGGTGTGTGCATGTGTGAGTGTGCCTGTGTGTGCGTGCACCAGCAACAACTCCTCTCACTCAACCACCCTACATCACACCACATGTTGAGCAAGGGAAAGCAGACATCAGTGACATCACACTGAGCAGGTGGCTACCCCTTAAAGAAGAGGAAACCTATATCAGAAAAGCATTGAGCTAAATGTGTGTGCTTCGCTAAACGACTGTGTAATCTTCCATCTATTTCATTACCACAAAAAAAATAAAAGCTGAAGCTTGGAAAGGGATCAAATACTGATTTTTATCATCAGGTTTTGTGTTTTGACTATGATTGTCTCATTTCAACCATACAAGTAGCATAAAATAGCATTTGAAATCTGGGCTATAGTCCCAATCTCAGATGGCCTGACCACTGACTGACCATGAACTGTTTAATGACTCTAATGCATATGTGTGTGTGTGTATATATATACACATATACACATGTGTGTGTGTGTAAGTGTATATGTGTGTGTGTGTGTGTGTGTGTGTGTATATATATATATATACACACATACACACACACATATATATTTATGTATACGTATATGTATCAATATTGCATGATTACAGGTGTTTATAGGCATGTATTTGTACATATGTATCATTATTTTATTTTTTTCAATTATTATTTTTTACTTTTTTATTATTTTTATTTTCAAGTTATTTATATATTAGTTTATTGTTTGTTATTGATTTAATGGCATGGGGGGGGATTAACCCCAGTATTTGTTCTGTAAAATGTGAAAAGCTTTAAATAAAATATTTTTAAAAAAGCAAAAAAGAAAATAGAATGAGAGAGAGAATAAATAATAATAGTAATACATTATATAATAAATGAAGATGCATTATATATACACACTACTGTTCAAAGGTTCTGATTTTGTAAGATTCTTTTATGCTAACCATAAGATTTTTTTAAATAAAAAATACAGTAATATTGTGCAATATTAATACAATTTAAAATAACTTTTTTCGATTTGAGTATATGTTAAATTTTAATGTATTCCTGTGATGGCAAAGCTGAATTTTCAGCATCACTACTCTAGTCTTCAGTGTCAGATGATCCTTCAGAAATCATTCTAATATGCTGATTTGGTGCTCAAGAAACATTTCTTGACCACTTTAATGCATCCTAGCTGAATAAAAGTAAAAAAAAAAAAAAAACCTGTGGTTGGTCAAATGTCTTATTCTTTGCTAGAATAAGCTGCAGTGAAGACCTGACTTTATATCATAGTCAAAAGCCTGGCTACAGGAGACAAGGCTGGCATAATGAAACAAACCATGCTAATTGGGTCAGTTGTGAAGAAGACCAGATGGATTAAACAAAGTAACACACTCAAATAATGATAACACAGGTCTATTTTATCTCATCACAAACTTCAAACATCTGGTAAGGCATAGTGCATGTCTAATATTGTTGTTTTTTTTTTATTTTGGCTGTCAGCGTAATAACGTCTCTGTTTGCAATGCTTCCTGTCACACGGTGGCCCAGACAAGCTGGTTGATCATGTCGCTCAAGCAAAAAATAAGCCGTTTCTTCCACCGCACGAAGAAACACTCGTTCACAGCCAAAAGCGTTTAAAAAAGCATGTCATGAAGTGTAGTTGCCCCCCTCCCTCATCTTATTCAAAAGACTCCCAGCTTGCTCAGTGGGCTCTCAAAGCAGGGCATATTTCGACATACGTCAAGTCGAGGGCTCATCTCTTTTGCTAATACTGTCAGTGTTTTCATTTCTTTTTTTCAGAGAGACTGGGATCAATGCTCCTAGGCAGACAGCTTGGGACTTTGAAGCATCGTGCGCCACATATACTGTACGTCGAGCGGGTTGCATGTTTGGTGTTGCAGGCGGCTGTAAAACCTCTGAATGTGCTGATCAAGGGATCTGGGCTCAAAGGAGGAGGAGTGGCGGCCCTTCCGTCCCTTCTTCCATCCTCCTGTGATGAAGAGCTTAACACAAATCAAATGCAAAGACTCAAAAGGCGTGTACTAAAGTAGCCCATGCATCTAAATGCCTCAGAAACATGCTGGGCAGCACACCAAAAGTTTTGCTGCTTCAATTTTGTTCAATTTGTCATTCAAAACTTACAGTGATTTAGAGGCCGTAACCATGTTTTGAACATTGGATTATTTTTTGGGATGGGATCTTTTTATTTTAAGGATTTAAAAATGGATTTGAGGGATTAAAGAAAAGAACAGTAAATTTGCTAATGTTTTTGTTTTAAAACATGTAGACAATCATTTGCTTAATGTGCCGAAAACAGCTGTTAATGTTTATTGTCTCATCACATTCTGTTATGAATTACATGAGCCTATATTTTTAATTCAAACAGTGAAATTTGACAAAAACGTAAAGTAGTTTTGCATCACTGTATATTTCTGTCAGTCGTTTAACATTTCTATCATAAAACAGTTGTTGAATATTAAATATTTAGCTACTTGCATCTTATCTCGCATTCTTGCACTGTTAAAACTGAAGCATTGTGCTGTAATTCATGTTCGGCTTATGTGAACAGTAAATCCCACCTTCTTTGATTTGATTGGCCATCTCAGTCATTATGACATTGACGAGTGTAAGACCTCTGAGTCAGACCAGCCTAAAAATGAAATTCCACCATGGAATAAAGCAATTTAAAAGCTAATTGTGACTTTTTATCTCGCAAATCTTTTCTCAGAATTGCCAGATATAAACTCGCAACTGTGAGTTATAAAGTCAGAATTGCGAGATGTAAACTTACAATTGCAAGACATAAACTCGCAATTGCGAGTTATGTCAGAATTGCGAGTTATAAAGACTTTTTTCTCGTAATTGCGAGTTTACATCTTGCAATTCTGACTTCTTTAATGAGAATTTACAACTGCTAGGTCATAAAGTCCAATTCTGAGGGGGGAAAAAAGGACTGACATTCGCAATTCAGACTTTATAACTCGCAAGTTTATATCATGCAATTCTGAGAAAAAAAGTCAGAATTGCAAGATGTGAACTCGCAATTGTGAGAAAAAAAGTCAGAATTGTGAGATTTTCTTTTATTATTCAGTGGGGGAAACAAGCTTCCATAGTTAAGCTTACAGCCCTGATTTAGAGTATAAATATATAAAATGTCATAACATTTTTGTCTTGCTAGAGACAAATATCAAGTTAATTTGTGAGGCACATTATAAAAACCCAATCCCATGATGCTCTTGTTTCCAACATCTCTTTCCAACTTGTCTGGAGGGACTGTTAAGGTGGAAAAAGAAATTCTGTGACAGAGACGTCAGGTGAGTAATATGTCGTGAGTTCTGTCAGCACTTTGCTAGCTTTGATTCATAACGTCTGTAACTCCCTGCCTTAGCGGTGTGAGATATATTAAGAGTTTCCTTAGTCAGAACCTTAATCCAACCTCAACAAGTATAAAACAAAGCTGTATTCCAATGCAATGGCTATGAAATAACAACACAGAAACATCAAAGTTGCCATCTCTTCATAAATACTGTAGCAGCTACAATGAAATCAGAGAAATGTTAACACATACAGTAAATTAATTTACTGGCCTTTAAAACCTGGTCAGCCAACTGATAGACCCAAGATAACCAGCACTTTGATGCATCACCACTTTTGAGTATTATTAAAGGTGACTCAATAAGGTGTATTTCCAAGGCAGTGATACATAGATCTGTACTACACCTGTAATCACCTTTCATGTACAGGGAGAACAAAGAGCTTTAATATGTGTCTCCGCTCGCATGCCGTAATTAAACTTTGGCTTCTATTAATCCCTGCAGTAAATTGGAGCAAGGGAAAGATCTAGCAGGCCATTCATCACCAGACGACGTGAAGATGGCAGTTTTAATAAAAACATTCCAAGCAGTCTATTGGGTAGTCCACAGAGTTCAGAGTTTTCTTATTTAGCAAGGAAGAACAACAAATTATAAAGAGCCATTCTGTCCATGTCATGACAAAATGTCTCATAAGGAAACAAAATGAATACTATATATATGAAATGTTGGCAATCCTGCATGGATGGATCGGTCAAAAGCTATGAGGAGGGCAAGAGAGGGATTATTAACAAATGCAGATTCAAATGTGTTCTCCATCACAAATGCCTAAAGATCAGAACCACATGTGTACTGAGATAAAGTTCTCATAATGATTACAATATATATAGAAAATTTGCCAGTTTTTTTCACTAATCACATTACTGTGTATAACAATAAATGGTCAATAAAAATGTTTTGCAATGTCACACATGATACCACTTTATAAGTACAATTTCTTAAATTATGGGAAATATAAAGCTTATCTGAGAGAACAACAGTTACTAAAGGGCTTAGTGAAAGGCCAGTTATCAAATACATGACCTGGTGGATATTAACTTCTGCTAATTAGCCAACCGCATGCAGTTATTGGCTAATGCCAATAATTGCAATTTGATGTTGTTGAGGATAGACAGATCCGATTCTGTTTAGCTCACACAAACCTAAGAATTTAGTTTGACCTAGAATTAAGTAACCACTTCTTGATCCTCATGTGTGCTGTTGTTAGTCTCCTGGCCAAAGTACAAACATCTTAGGGCACCTCTTGGCTGCATCTTCAGCTGGAGAGACCGCCGCTAATTAATCGCAAGCACCCTTCCTGATTGCAGAGAGGCTGAGTGTCATCCGCCGCTCATTTGTGTCAATAGAAGCACACTGTCCAGCCTGTGCTCTGTTTAATAAGCACTTCAATGTACTGCTATCAAGTGTGAAGGACAGCTGCTGAGGAACAGCGTGGGACTGCTAATGACAGAATGTTGGATTATTGACCTGGGAAGATGAGCCAACAGGCCAGTGTCGGAGGTGCTCTATTCCCAGCAGGGCACACATCATAAGGGCAGGGGGGTGGCCTACCCCCTCTATACCCCTTATCACCAGCCAAATCCTCCATATGCAAGAGTGTTGGATGACAGATGACATACTGTAGGGATTACCTGCCTTTTACCACACAATAGGGGAAAATACTCCATGTCTACTTATAAGTAGGTCACCTTCAAAAAGAGGAGATGGATGAGACTGCTGTAGCACCAATGAACAAAAATCAAGCATATGACAGAGAGAGGAAATAAATCTTGGATATGAAGACTGACAAAATGAGCAAAACAATGACTAGACAGTGTGCAGATACTAAAAACAGTCAAAAAGGCAAACAACCACCTCTGAATGCAGGATTAAATGCCTTTACTTAGTTTTTGTTTTAGTCATAATGGCATCTAATCAGTGTTGTTATTGTTAACTACAACTTTTAAAAAAATATTTTCATTCATTGAAATAAAGCTAAAATAAAATAAAAATAAATATTACTGAAAAACTTAACCAAATTTTAAAATAAGAAATATTGCATTGGCAACAAACTAAAATACCAAAATTACTAAAACTAAAACTGAGATATATATGTGTGTGTGTGTGTGTGTGTGTGTGTGTGTTAAAGAAATAGTGCATTGTTAATATCTAGCATTTTTTATGTAATTTTTTCCCATTTTTTGTAAACAATAGGTTTTAATGAAATTGTGTAATTAAAATGTGCAGTTTTTCTTCATTATCACAGACAAAATAAAAAAAAAATGTATGAACTTAATGAACATTTCACTGACAAAATGAACACTGACATTGATCTACACTGAAATCTTTCCTCATCTCTCCATTGCACTGATTGCAACACCAAACACGCCCCCCCACACACACCTCCACCCAACCGCCCTCTCGCTACACCCTCATCCCGTCGCAGCGAGAGTGGGGTGAGAGCAGCTCTTTTCGGCATGCGGGTGGCACGTGGGTGTGCTGAAAGTGAGGCGGGGAGGGAGGAAAGCGCTACTTTTTGCTCGGTGCTCAACGCAGCTGCCACCTCACCAACTTAACGAACAGCCTCTGCCAACCAATCCTACCAAGCTCAGCTCACCACCTGTTCAACAAGCACCACAGGAAAAGACAGCGTAAAAACAGAGCTCTCCTTGAATAACCCCCAATCAGGGTTTCCTATTTTCTCCAGCTTTCTGACAAACCACTGCCAAAAAGTCATTATGATGAGCAATTACAGTCGATTCATGTATTAGCCGTTTATATGATATAAACATATTCCTCCATCCAGGGATATGTGATCAATAACAAAAAAATTTGAGACAAAGGACAAAAAACCTGTGTACATAAATATACTGTGTACACCAGTTACTGACAAGCCTTAAAGGATCAGTCCCTTAAAAATGATTTCAGACAGAGGGTCAGAATGAGAGTAGAAAAATAATTATTTTTCCAGATATATTTGTTTTTATGAGCAAAAAAAGCTTTATTGACATTATAAGTGAACCTCAAGGGATATATATTCATATAACATCCATGCCATGACCTCTTCAAAACTGATTGTGTGAAGAAACAAAACAGTTATCTTACAGTCTCTGATTTCATTGCCATCTGGTGCTATCTTACATCCATCTAGTAATCTGCATACTGGGTATTAGTAATATAATGATGTTAGTAATCTAATGATGGATTTTCATGCAAATTAGCGACACATTCTGCTGTTCATCTACAGATTCTGGGTTAATAGATTAAGCATGATTAAAATAGAGGATTAAGTAAAAGAGGTGTCACATATATGCCTTTGACTCCGCACACATCCGGAGACAGATAGCAGTGCACAGGGGAGCCTGTGAGATAGGGAGATATGCATCACTAGAACCCAGAGTTCGACTCGTGAAACCGCCGCAAATGTAATGGGTCTCTTACTGTGATGCAATACCATGCCAGAAACGGCATCGCCATCTGACCTTATCAAGACAGCTGAGCGCCCGCACACACACTTGCATGTGGCAGCCGAGTGGGCATGAAAACCACAGGCCCGGCTTCGTCTCCAGCACGCATCCCTCCACCTCTGCAGAAGCTCACGCATGCACCTTGTCAAACAGGAAGCGTGCTCCGTTGCAGCGGTGCAGCTTTTGGACGGTGTGTGATTTGCATTGACAAAGAGAAGGAAATGAAAGGAGGGCGTATTTCAGTTCTCTGCCAGCACGCCGTGTATAGTGTGCGGTGCGATGTGTGGGAGAGCAAGGCAGGACAGTTCCTGCTCGCTCTCTCGCTGCTTTCCATGTGCTTTGCCTAGGGACACATGCCGCTCGCCTCGTCTCTGCCCGGCTACAGGAAAAAGCAGCACGCAGGCTTGTTGTCCAATCCTGGACTATTCAAATTCAAATGCTCTGTTATCTGGAAGTGGCATGAGGAAGAATAGAACAACTGAGGGGCTGTGCGGTGCTGAATGTCTACTGTACAGCCTGGCTGTAAACCAGGGCCCAAAATACAGTTATTTAAAGGGATAGTCCACCCAAAAATGAAACTTATTTACACACCCTCATGTGATCCTGTATAACTTTCTTTTTTCACTGGAACACAAAAGGCATTTTAATAAATCAGAATTTTTTGAAAGAACATTCTTTCTATATAAGTGAAAGTGACATGTAAAGGCCAAGTATGGTAACCCATACTCGGAATTTGTCCTCTGCATTTAATCCATCCATTTAGTCCACACACATTAGGAGTATGTAGTGAACACATACACACTGCAAACTCGAACCCGCAACCTTCGGGTTGCTAGTCTGACTCTCTAACCATGAGGCCATGACTGCTCCATATAATGAAAGTAAATGGGGTCCATACGACTAATGCACTATATTACAAGTAAACCAATAGAGTACCTCAGAGATGACATGTTTTTGTAGGCCAACCCGGAAGTTAGCGGCGCACGGGTTCCCTCGATCGAAAGCCTATGCATTTTTCCCATAGACTTTTGGAAAATCGCAAAAAATAAGCTTTATATGTTTAACAAAGGGTTATGACACTTACACGTTTTGTCTATCAAGATAATCTTTACAAGTTAACACAACATTTATACATTTTGAAGCCTAAATAAAGTCGTCAGATATAAAAAGCTAACAGTAGGCTATAAACGGACTACAGCACACCATGGGCGTGGATCAACGTCACCACCACCAAGCTTCCTCAAACTTTATTTAAAATACAACTTTATTTAAAAACATGCTCGCTAATTATGATCTGCGCTGTGTATGAATACTTATCCACTTTTTCATGAGAAATGAAAAAAATCACAAGAGGGTTATAACTAGTGTGTTTTATGCCATAAATCAAAACGTGAAAATATTTAGAGGCTTTGTTAACCACAGAACTTTTTTCAGGCGATTTAGCAAAAACCCATAAAAAAAACCCATAGACTTTAGGGCGATGGAACCGGAAGTCCTAAAAAGCTAACTCGGGTTTTGCATACAAAAACACGTCATCTCTGAGGTACTCTATACAAGTTGTGTGAAGAGCAATTCAAAAGTTGTTATTCACTGAAAAACCTTCAAATCTGCCCAAGCTCATGCAAGAATCAGTGAACACTGACTTAAATTGCAGTCTCATAGATTCTACCCAGTAAAAAAAATCCCAGTAAAATTTACGGTAAAAAAAATGGCAGCTGTGGTTGCCAGAACTTTACCGTAAAAAATACGGTAGCAACATTTTAGTTTTTTTGGGATAGCTCTTAGTTTACTGTTTATTTTACAGTTCAAAACCATATAATTTAAAGGTTTATACTGTAATAATTACGGTTCATGACTGTTTATTTTACACATTTCAAAACAATTCCGTTAAATTTACGGTAAAAAACCCGGCAGCTGTGGTTGCCAGAAATTTCACTTCCAAAAACTGTAAATTTAACAGCATTTTACAGTAAAATTACATTAAATGTATGGTTAGATCTATTATAGTTATGCACCGAATATAGTACAGAAACCTTCTGTAAACCAATTAACTGTTTTTCACCGTAGCATTTTTACCGTTAAAATCATGATAATTTTTCACAGTGTAGAATCTCGAATATAACACACAAGTTGTATGGACTACATTTATATTATCTGATACTTTTATGGTGCTTTTTTGAAGCTTAAAAAAAGAAAGCTTCCATTCATTTCAGTTGAACAGAGAGTGCCCAACACATTAGTCAAAATATCTCCTTTTGCATTCCACGGAAGACAGAAAGTCATAAAGGTTTGGAACGACATGAGGGTGAGTAAATGATGACAGAAATTTCATATTTGGGTAACAACTCCGTTAACCTATTTTCCGTCCCACAGACACTGTATCTAATGTAGCATTGTGTGTTAAAGAAAGGTGCGCTCCATGCGTGGTTACTCGTAAACGGTTTAGGTGAATGAGAATGTATGTGTGTGCTCGTTGGTGCGTACGTACGAGTTTCCGTGTGTCTTTGTATAACTGTATGTGTGTGTGGGTGGGTGGGTGCTCTATTTCTGATCAGATGAAACACCTGCACATACTATTGTTCTGCTTGGGAACGATGAGACTGGTTTTGGCCCCTGTGCGGCATGCGCTTCAGTTTTTACATGTGTATGTGTGCGTAGAACCTTCCTCTTTGTTTGTCTTTTTTACTGTTACCTAATTAGCCAGCAACGAGACCATGTAATCTAGTGACATGTCTAGCAGCATAATAAATTCTTAATGTATTGAATCAATACAGACAGATCAATCAGAGCAAGGGTTGAGGGTCAAGAGTCTCCCCACCGTGCTCAAATTCACTCGAAGACAGATGTACTGTATCTCCATTCATCCTCACACATGCTGCTTCCTGCTTTTTATTCTTCTTTCTCTGTCTGTTCCTCTCTCTTCTAAGCTCCACTAATACAGCTTCTCTATCCATCTGATTCCATCAAGGACAAAGCACAGTTCTGGTAGGTTCCCATAGTAACAAAGTATGTGTTGCTGCTTTAGGGGGCTTTTGTGCATTGTCTTCATCGGGGTTCACACAAAAGCGGCGGGCTGACCAATAGCTCTCGTTTTTCTCAACCTCGAGCCGTCGATGCGACCTGGAACCCCTGCCGTTGTTCAGATCGTAAACAAACAGCTTTGTATATCAGGGAGGTCACGCTCTTCTGATGAGCAAGATCCTCCATCAACATATTACACGCAACTGCTGACAGGGAAATATTCCTATAATCATCATGCATAGTGTTTTTGCTGCGTCTTGTGTTTTCCTAAGTCAATCGCTCATAGACAGCCTCCTCCACTTAAGGGCTAATGGACGACTAAATGTATCAAGAAAGAATTTAAGTGATATCAGATGGCATAAAGGAACTGTAAACAGGCAGTGCATCTGGGTAAATTTATGCTGTACTACCTACACACTATGGCTGAGAGATGGAGTTTGTTTCATAATGCATATTATAAGACGGAAGTTTCAATCGACAGTATTCGTGCCATTATGTTTTGTGTACCACAAAAATGTATGTCCACTTGTCAACTCCGAAGCAGAGTTACAATGTGGCATCAAAGCAGGACTTAACCGAAATAAAACCGAAATCACGATATGGCTTAGTGCGTTTAGAAAATTGCAAAGGCTGCAATTTAATTAAATAAATGTATGTAAGCCAAATCATGCAGCCCATCATAGAAGTAAACAAGGCCAGTCTGTAAACGTTAAAATACTCAATAGTTTATCCAAAAGACATAAAAAATATGCTCATTAATATGGCTTAGTGACTTAGAATTTTTTTTTAAAAATATTCTAATAAAAGTTTTGAAATACATAATTTTTTTCATATTCTAATGAATTGCATCCTTTGTAGTGCCTCACTGTAACCTTGATTTTTGCTTTTTTTTGTCAAAATGATTTGTTTTAATCAACATTATCCCACAAGTACCCCACAGATCATTTATTATAGCTTGTCAAATTTACCCCTATTTGGGTGTGAGCAAAAATACGTCATTTTTGTGTGTGTCCCTTTAAATGCAAATGAGCTGCTGCTCCCGCCCGCTTTCCAGAAGAGGGCGGAGCTTTAACAGCTTGCGCTTAAGTTGCTCAACAACAACAAATCTGGAGAATCTCACGCAGCTAAAATGACGATTGTCAGTGACGGTGTTCAGCCTTACATTGTTCAAACCGGAGTCAGACACTGATGGAGAGACTTTTGCATTCTAACAATTACAACTTTTAGAATGCAACTGGCCATTTCTAAATGGTTAGTGGATAAATGTTTGTAGTTGCTGTGGAGCTGATTCAACTCATAGACTAGCATGTGGCGTCATGTTCATCTTTTGTGCAAATCCAGCGTTGAATTGACCCTTGTTTGTGAAGCAGTCTGGCGTAAAATGACGGCATGGTAACAACACTCTACTACAACAACTCTTCCTCGTCTCTAAAACAGCCCAACATGGCCTCACCCCCTTTGTTGCGTGTTCCCAGGGACAGGGTTTATGTAAATTTTGGGGTTTATGATGTCACCAACCCGGGAAGAAGCTTGTTGTAGTCCTAACCAGCCATTTGTTGTAGTCCTTAAAAAGCAATTTCTGTAAAAGAAAATATCTCCCTTTGTTTATGCTCAAACAGTAACATTACACACTAAGTGTGAAATGTAAAAGTGAAATCATAATCAAGCTAAATCGCATGTCAAGCAACTTGGAAGAAGAGCATTCAAATGTTTTTGCATCGATTTGTACAGAAAAAAAGACAAAAATGAGCCAAACAGTTCAATCCCTCACTCTTCTTGCTCAGTTTCATTCAGTTGTTTATTGCTTTCTCCCTATTTGTGACAGAATGCACACCTAACGACTATTCAGAGAGATTTTAAACAGCTTGCGCTCCGAGTTGGCAACAATCAGGGGCTTTTTGTCGCAGACTAATTGTAGACCAAAACATTAAAGAGCTGTAAGGCAGAAAGCATGACTCTCTCCAGAGAACTGTGGTCACTGCATTGGCAGCTCTGACCTTTTTGCCTTGGATGGAAGATGCCTGACCTGACAGCCTCTCAATAGGGTGAAAAGTGTCATGCACTATAGGGACAAACATTTACATATACACACACAGGTCAGGAAATGCCCTGACCATAACCATTTTATGAACGATAATCCATAACAAAAATCCTCCATCGCCACAGCTGAAAAGGTGAGGAGGTGAGAAGCATTACTCAATGCTGACTTATTATTGTTATTGCTGGACTGTTGTTGAGCTGAATGACATCACGCTCGTGCTGGTCAAAAGTTCAAATGGTATTCAATACTAATGTCACAAAAACGTGATGCTGAAAGAATGTTTAAAAATATTTCAAGCATTTTCAAAATGTATTATTTACTACACCAAAAGTCATAATTCCAAAGACAACTTGCTGATGACAATAATGGGCTGAAACATCAGTCAGAAATTGAAGAGACAATATTAGTTATGTGATTAAATGCATGGTGTGCTGGACACTTGAAATAAAAAGACGACGTGCTTCCAAATATTGACAATAAAAATGTCTTTTTATTGAGTTGTCCTAGGGCTTCACACAAAACAAACATACAGGGAGACCTGCGTAGTCTGATTAGCAACCAAATTACTATTACGAGTCTGTACTTTTTAGTGAATCAGAAACATACAATCATGGTCACTGTAATTAACACAATTATTATTGTTTAATTAGCTCGAATTGTTAATTGGTAATTAGGGGTCAATAGTTCTCACTTTAGATTAGGTAATAGAAAAATGGGAAAATGCCATTAATTAAGTGCTTTAAAACCAAATTTTATTAGATATTAATTGCATTTATAATCAGTTCCTTAAAATGTTTGTAAAACATTAAGCACACACACATATACATGTTGGCATATATATTATATATATATATATATAATTTTTTTTATGGAATACTTAATACTAATGCAATTAATGTCTAATAAAGTTTGGTTTAAAGCACTTAATTAATGACATTTTCCCATTTTCCGTGACCTATTCTAAAGTGAGCTAAATTACAATTAATTGTTGTTAATAAAGCTTAAAAAAAATACATTATCTAGACTAACTCTTTACATATGAGCTTATAAAACAATAATTTGGTTAATTACAGTGACAATGAATGAATAACTCACTCAGTAATAAAGTACTTTATTACTTTATACTTATTATAGAGTGTAACCACTGAACTTTATCACTGAAATACACACAAATAAAATAGAATCTGACTCAAAAATCTGAATCAAATCGAATCAAAGAGCTCAGGAGATCTGTATCAATAGTCATACTCAGCACACCAATGTTCAAGACAAGTTAATATATTATCTGCCATGATGATTCACTTCAACAAGTTGCAGTATACAGCATAAATGACGTCCAAAATGTGAAAGTATTTTCCATACCCAAAAGCACCCATACCAAAGCTCTTTCATCACCTTTGTCATTTTGACCCAAATATAACCCAACCCCTCACTCAAAGAGGACTGGCAGAATGACCTTTTGACCTCTTCATGCCCACCACACTCACGCTCCCTGAAGTAAACAAGGGCAAATTCATATGCCACTCAGACAATGCCTGACTGTAGTACAGCTGTCTTTCTTCCAGGGGCTGCATGCTTTTCCAATTAGCACAGCGTATAATAACCAGAGGGCACTTTAATGTCACCTTAAATCAGCAAAAAGCATCACAGCAATGCTAGCCAATTGGAGTCAAGAACAATCAAATGGCATTTAACCCACAGTGATACACATCAGCATGACAAAACCTCTCAGTTTATCGATCAAACCATTTAAAATTGTTCCTCAACATTACCTGAACTTTACAGACTAAACACAAACAGAAAAGTTCAACGGCTTGCCTGTTCCATCCCCTCAAGCAAACTGTGGTTACATCACTGGATTGCTTCAGGCATGGATCAACATTTGCCACCCACAATACTCCGGTCCAGACAGACACAACAGTTCACACACTACCTACGGCCCTCGGTGCTAACCACCGAGCTTCACATCGACAAACACACACTATGACAGACATGACTTCACCACACCCTGAATCAACCAACACACATTCAATTTACCTTTATACACTCTTGTACAATTTGCTCAGCGTAGCTGGTGCCTCAATTTTGTTGATCCACTGGCAGGCTTGTGTGGTGCCTGATGGTTATCAACATTTTATACATCTATTTTTACGATGCAAACTATGTATAGTCAAAAAAGGCTCTTTGTATACTCAGCATATGGTCAAGGGAGACTGAAAGAAAGAAAAACAGAAGAGGTCTGCTCTACACAAAGAGTGGCACACAACAAGACAAATACATTCTCTCAGGCCTACCTCAAAAACCTCCGCTAAAACAATGCATGCACTGAAGATGACTAAATTCAAGAATAGATTAGAAAGTGCATTCTACTTTTACTATTTTCAGTTCCTCTTTCCGATTCTAGTCCCACTTATTCGTTCTGTGTTATCTTGAACTCATCCCTGAACAAAGTTGAATGCAAGTTCATCAAAAGTGACTGAAAATAATGAGAGCCGAGAAATACTATCCAAATCGGTCTGTTGCGAAGATATTCATCATTCTTATAATGAATAATTAGCCCAACTCAATTACCTGCACATTAATTATTCAGTCCTATTAACAAAGCTCGGAAACTGCAGTTTAAAAAAAGTGTGATAGCTTTCAAGTAATACATCCTTGCACAAGCGTTTCTGGGGATGCTTTACCAAATACACCGAAACCGATGACGTCGCCTCTTTACGAACTTCTGATTGATACAGCTATAAGCATAGCTTAAACACCTGTGCTAATTTATGTAAATCGACATTAAACACAACATATCTCAAACATACTGTACCCAGTGTTTGGTTTTCTTCTCCTGACGGTCCCGGGAATCTAATCCAGGTACACACCCTCCTCACACACCCTGTTTAGAAAAAGATAAATGTCATTAGTGAATGCAACACTGGTTTTATTAAAGTAAGCACACACACATACCAAAAAAAAAAAAATGTGCATCAACATTAATTATGCCATGTCATCTAAGTTATCTATAATCAGGTAAGGTATCTTATTTGAACACTACCCATTATCAGCAAAGGTTTGACAGTGGGTTAACAAACTTGTTCCCGTAAGCCACTAAACTTGCGCGAATGTGTCCAGCACCGGTCAGACCCCCTGTCAATGCCCGCTAGCCAGATGTCACTTCAGCCAGACTCCATACAGGACTTAAAAACAAGCAGCAAAGCAGCACAAAACCACGAGCCACAACACAACCAGCTTTTCTTTACTTTCATTCTCTTTTTTTTTCACCGCTTCTCTACTATCTCCCTCTGCCCAGGTCAGTTGCTCACCTGACATGGCATCCTTCAGATCCTCAGGGGCTCCAAACCTCCTTCCTCTCGGCTGTGTCAATCGCGCAAGCCCGTACAATCACAATTCGCTCACGTTCTGTGCAAGAAGCTATTTCCCTACCGCTGTCTGCAGCCTTCTCGCTCTCGCTCGCTCTCACTCCCTCTCTCTTTCACTCTCTCTCTCTCCCTCCTCCTTTTTCGCACACTCTTTGGTTGCTCCCACTCCTGCTACCTTCACTTGCTCAGAGAAAGGAGCAAAAGAGTAAAAAAAACGATCATGTTTCTTCGGCGTAAGCAGCTGCACTCTGATTGGCCGGATGGTCCGAAGGAGGTGTCACAGGCACACGGGCAATGGCTGCAGGCATTAAAATAGGTCTCGCCTTGCCCTGCTGCTGCAGAAAACGAAAGAAAAGAAGGGCAGGAGAGTAAGCACGAGCAAGAGACTACCTCTTTTTCAAAGCAGGAAGGAGGGGAGGCCGTGAGTATTTCCTGTTGTGCAGCTGAAGTGAGCGAGGACGTCACATGCAGCATTCTCACTCTGGCGGGGTGTCAACACAGACGCCGGCTCATCTTGACACTCTCAAGACGACCTCAGGATTACAACACACACATGCAGATTCTTCCCAGCATCCTTACCAGATTCAATTTAACACTGCGATGAGAGTTAGAGAGCTAGATATAATGTTTAATACTGCCATGAAATAGTGATTATTTGCTGTATATGTTGTACAAACTTATGAGATTATTAAAACCACATTAAAAGAAGCACATTCACTCTTCACTGATCTCTGATCATCCTTGATAAGGATATGGCCCTAAATTCGTGGCCACCTCAGATCGCTATCTTCCTTCTTAACCTTGTATTTTCAACAAGAAATCCAATTATGTAACCTGAAGCAACAGGTGGAAAAGCACAACCCAGATGCAGGCATCCATGCTGTCACACTGTGTAAGCGGTGATACGCCTCAACTGTTTCCTTCCATACCAGCACCATGAGAACAAATCCTTCCCCTCGTCATGCATGCAAAAAAAAAAAAAAAACAGTGGCTCACTGCACAATTCAGCATTTAACCACAACTGGTGCATGCCAGTTTTCTTGTAGCTCAAACAGCATGCCACTAACAACCCCCAGGTCATGGGTTCAAGTGATTAAATGTATACCTTAAAGCAATAGTTCACCCCAAAATGAAAATTCTGTCATCATTTACTCACCCTCATGTTGTTCCAAACCTGTATGAATTTCTTTCTTCTGTTGAACACAAAAGAAGATATTTAGAAAAATGTTGGTGACCAAATGGTTGATGGACCCCATTGACTTACTATGGAAGTCAATGGGGTCCATCAATTGTTTGGTTACCCATATTCTTCAAAATATATTTTTTGTTGTTGTGTGTGTTCAGCAGAAGAAAGAAATTCATACAGGTTTGGAACTACTTGAGGGTCAGTAAATGATGACAGAATTTACATTTTGGAGTGAACTATCCCTTTAAATTAGGGGCGAAACAATACATTCATGTCACAATTCGGTTCAAGCTAAAATTGTTTATTTAATTTTTTATTTTTTATTATTACTTCTAAGAAATATGGTAACAGTTAACAAAAAATACTTTTGATTAAAATGCTAAATTTGGTATTATATCAGTTATGGACTTCTCCCCCAAGCACTGGACAATGGTGACACCAGAATAGAAATATTTATGATTCTGCTTAACTAAAAATACAGAATTATGTTAGACACGCATACTAGCATACATTTAAAAAGTTTAAATATTGTATTTTATTTTTTATTTATTAATCATAATTAACATGGAAGCTCAAATGTGTGACCTAGTGTGTCTAATGTGTGTCTAAACTTTCATTTTGGGTGAACTATACACAGTACATATTGTTGCAATCCATGATACATGCTGCATTTTTGTATTGGGATATATTGTGACAACCCTACATTGAATACAAAAGCTGCTTTGGATAAATTAGTCTGTTAAATTCACAAATGTAAATACAACTTAACTGTGCAGTTTGTTCCTTCATCCAATTAAAATGGCATGAGCTCTAAAAGACTTGAAGTGAGAGCCCTCTGTAGCCAATGACAGTGCTATGGTTTGAGTAAGCGCTGGAGAGTGACCTTTGCCTTCCTAAAATTGTGCTGAGGGTTCTCTGCATTTAATGGTTCAGTTTGCACAGAGGAACTGGCTGTCACAAAGAACGCTTATTAAAATTTCCATCAAAGGGCTACTTAAGAATTTGAAGCCTTTGAATACGCTTCCCTAATTCCAGGAACCCATTTGTTTATGTTGGCATTAATGAAAGCCATTTTGAGAGGTGAATCATAAATGTGTGTGTGTGCAAGGGTTTAAAGTGAGAACATGAAGGTGGGTCAGTTTACCTTTAAAAGTGACTTTCCATCAGAAACAATTACAAACAAATTGCCAGAAAGCCTAGATGTGTCAAAGCTCAACATGGAATCAATGTGATTGATTTTGTTGTGGAAAAAAAGCGTAAGGACATTTGTCAAACCTCCAGCTCTGTCTGTTGCTTCTTGATGGATAGAACTCAGGTGATGGAAAACAAAATGATGTTTATGTATCATATGTCAGTGTCAGGAAGAGATACTGTGGGTGTATTTATGCATTGCCCTGGATATATATATCAAGCCAGAGCAAAGGGCACTGGCTCATCTATTTGGCATAGTCAAATAAACTAATTTGCCTGATGGGTTGTAAATACTTGGCTACACCCTTGACCCTGCTCTGCTGCTGTGCTTGCTATGATGCTGTCGCGCTCTTACATAACCTCACTTTCTATGTATACCAGATATACAATATATAGGCCTGGTTTCACAGACAGGGCTTAGCCTAAGCCAGGATTAGGCCTTAGTTCAATTAAGATATTCAAGTAACTTTTATAAACATACACTAGAAAAAAACATTACTGGTG
Source organism: Anabarilius grahami (assembly GCA_003731715.1). Classification (NCBI taxonomy): domain Eukaryota; kingdom Metazoa; phylum Chordata; class Actinopteri; order Cypriniformes; family Xenocyprididae; genus Anabarilius; species Anabarilius grahami. Next base: position 711,485 of record RJVU01008096.1, on the reverse strand, counting down.
TGCATCTTGAGACAAAACAGTGGCACTGAAATATATAAGTTCCTTTCAGTTAAAACAGCTCAAACATGCATTTTTTCTTTTTTTTTTGATTGATGTGATGTACATGGGTCACATGACTGGAATATATATATATATATATGTGTGTGTGTGTGTGTGTGTATATATATATATATATATACACATATATGTACATATATATATATATATGTA
>RJVU01008096.1:683239-711261 GCA_003731715.1 Anabarilius grahami | reverse complement strand
TGTGTGTGTGTGTGTGTGTATACATACACTCACACACACACTTATTTTGTTATTTTTTCAGTTCTCTAATTGCATGTAAATTATAATTACATGTATGTAATGTATGTTTGACACAAACAAAAAATAATAACTGTTCTATCATATCACAACATGGTAATTTATAGCAGGTGCCACCTGACTTCATCAACAATCGCACATCGCGAGTCTCCCTAAAGGGGCCCTTCACTGACTGAGAGCGCGTCATGGAACATTCCCGGAACGAGCCAAAGTCCCACCCACCTTCTCTCCTGCTCACACACATTCACGCGCACTGGCGGTGTGTACATGAAAATACAGATCACAACATTACCCATGCTGAAAAAACGAGCGGTCTACAACAACACAAACAGCACAGACCCTTTAACATTAATGACAGTAGCTCTTAAGATAGAGATTTATTTCGCTTTTCGCACCAGCTGTGCAAATTCCTTAGGATATTACGCAATATTCACTATCTGCAACCAAGCAAACTGGGTATTCCCCACATGTCCCAATAACTGGAGGAGACCCATCCGCAAGGCATTTTACTTGAATCGCTCTTTCAAAAGAATTGTCACTCCCTGACATAGGCTACTAAGAACAAGGTGTACTCGCACTTACCGGTAGAACGTTTTCAAATCCGCCCACAACATTCCAAAAGAGTGTCAAACGCCTCATGCAAACGCCACTGTCGCTTTCAGACGGACACAAAATATCAGTTAAATTCGAATTGTGACACAACTAGAACGCTGCAGACGCCAGGTGTTGGAGTGCAATGTTGTGCTTCTTTGCTTCAGGAAGAGATGAAAGTGAGTTAGTCCGCTTCGCGACCGGCTCTGGGGGGCAGACGGGGTTATTCCTTGCGTCGCTTCCCAGAATAGAAAAGCGAGAGAGGGAGAAGTAGAGAGAGAATCTGCGCGCGCGTGTGTGTCAGTGTGATTGTGACGTCATCGGATCCCCCAGCGCGCGTCCCCGTGGAGCGAAGGGGGGAGGGGGGAGTGGGGTTGACCGAGACTACCCGCCCGGCCTCTTCCTTGTCTTGATAGGAGGAGGGAACTCCCTTGGTGAAATTTCTCCAGAACGAGCTCCTCTGACTCCAAACCGCGACAGATGTCTTGTGTTCCTGCAATTTGATGCATCAGGGCAGGGCGAGAACGCGCAGCGACATTAGGTCTACTTGAATTGCACATCACAAGATTTCATTTTGAAATGTTGAATATCTACCAAGACGTATATGTTATCATCCATGTACTATTGCACAAGATGTGACTTATTTCAGCAACAATTTTTTTAATTTTCTATACAAAAATAGCAGTGACCTGTTTTCCCTGCCTCCATGCACACTTTGGTTAGGAAAGAAAAACTGTAGGCGGTAAATGATGAGACACCTATTGTCAGCTCTGCATCATTGACTGTTTACATACAGGATCTGATATTAATGAGAATTTAGTCATATTTTGATTACTATAAGTGTCATGTAAATCCTGATTGCCATACTTTAGACCAATATCGAAATCTGAGTACAGCTGTCATATCCCTGTATTAATTATTAGCTAATTTTAGGTCATGAAAATACTTTAATGTCCAAACCAAGAGGTAGAAAGAAATACATTTTGTAAACATTTAAAGAAACGTCATGGCCATCACACATTTCTGTGTTATTGTTAAGGACACAAATGAAATGAATACAGAATATTCTAATGTTAATGAGAATTCGGTCATATTTTGATTATAGAAGTGTTGTGTAAATGCGTTATCCTGATTGGCATACTTTAGAGGTCAAAATTTCACTTTCTCGAAATCTGAGTAAAGCTAGCATATCCCTTTATTAATTATTTATTTGGGGTCATGGAAACACTTTAATGTCCAAACAAAGGTAATTCTGGGTAGTAAAAAATACATTTTTAGAGGAAGGCAGTGCTTCAACATTTTGAAATCATTAAAAGAAATGTCACATTTCTGTGTTATTGGTAAGGACACAAATGAGAATTAATAAGTTAATATTACTTGAATAACTTACAGTCATTTTCTGAGTAAAGTTTCCAGAATTGTAAAATTATATGTATGTAAACATGATCATTGTTCACCTGTATAGATCTTGTTTGGCCCTAAATAAACAGAGATTATTAAAGGGTAAGAAAATTCTGTCATTTATTACTCACCCTCATGTCGTTCCACATCCATAAGACCTTCGTTCATCTTCGGAACACAAATTAGGATCTTTTTGATGAAGTCTGAGAGGTTTCTGTCTCTCCATAAAGATTAAACGCCACCACTCCAAGGCCTAGAAAGGTAGGAAAAAGCCATATATTAAAGTACTCCATGTGACTCCAGTGGCTTAAACTCAATTTTATGAAGCGACATGAGTGCTTTGTTTACGCAAAAAACATAATTTACCACTTTACTTACAAAAATATTGATTTGCAACTCATGTTCACGAGAGCTTCACGACTCATGCGTGTTGTGTTAAAGTCTCCCTGTAGTCAATCATTTTTTCCCTTAAAACTCATCTTTGATCACCAAAATTACACATTTAAAAGTTTTTTCCTGTGAAAAAAATTCTTAATGCCTTAAAATAGCTTGAATGTAACTCTACACCCTTGCCTCATTTAATATACACGGATCTATGAGTCTGATAATTAGCCCCGCCTCCACTCCCTCGCCCGAGCTCAGACAAGATCCACTTGGTCAACTTACTAATGTAAACACTGCACAAATGGAATCGCTTTTTACAACGTCGGTAATTAATATGATTAGCGTTTTGCTTGACTATGTTATCAAACAGCTAATAATGTGTCGCTAATGTTACACAAACCATGTTCACATTCAGACAGCTGCCTTCTAACGATCAGTATCCTTAGAAACGCTTTGAACAACTCAGAACGTCGGTGGAGAAAGGCATATAGTTAATCATAACATCGTTATATACATCATCCAATCGCCATATTGTTAAATCTACCTGATTTTTCATATCAACAGAAAAATATACTGGGATAACCCTCTTTTGAGACTCCCTTGCGCGGTCAGTTAATGATATGCTTAACCCCGCCGGCACGTTGACGTGATTGGTTATAAGGTAGTTTGTGACGTCAGAAACACCAGCGATTTCAAACCGCGGGTTTGAGACTGTCTTTGGTTTACTGCAGCTTTAAAGAGAAAATACTAAGCAATGGTGTTGACTTATGATTTTACACATGGTTTGTCTTAAAGCATGTTAAAAACACCAGATAGACATATGAACAACATTAAAAACGTGATTTTCACCACAGGGGGACTTTAAGACTCCCATGTCAACTCAATGCACATGCGTTTTGTGTTCACACAAGAGCTGGCATTATTGCGTGAACATGCTTTGGATAATATTACTTTGTCAATAAAGTGGTAAATTATGTTTTGTTTTTGTTTTTTGCACAAACAAAGCACTCATGTTGCTCCATAAAACTGAGTGTAAGCCACTAGAGTCACATGGAGTACTTTAATGATGTCTTTTTCCTACCTTTCTGGACCTTGGAGTGGTAGTTGCGTTGGATCTCTATGGAGAGACAGAAACCTCCCAGACTTCATCAAAAAGAACTTAATTTGTGTTCCGAAGATGAACGAAGGCATGTGGAACGACACGAGGGTGAGTAATAAATGACAGAATTTTCATTTTTGGGTGACCTTGACTAACCTTTTAAAGTAAACTGGGAGGATTTCTTGCTATACAAGGACCTGTTACTGTTCAATTTGTGTGTGAATCAGCTTTTTCCTACATTTTGGGGACCAAATATCACCATAAGAACCATACAAATGCAGGAAGGCTTGTTTGAGACTTCGGTTTAGGGATAGCATATAGAATATATCATTAGCTCATTATAAAGTCAATAGAAGTCAAGGGACAAATCCTATTTGCGATATGAAACTTGTGTATTGTCTTGTCAGGAGTGGTGCATCTGTTCTGTATTGTGGTAAATGGATTATTAGGTTAGAGTGGCTTTCGTTTCCTTTAAGGAGCTCGTGATCACATCAGCTGTGACCTGGAGTTCCCATCACAATGGCAATAGGGATCTCCTCTGTAATCCTTAGCAAGGGCATCCCCAAAGAAGCACTGGCATCTGAGTCACTCAAGCATAATTGACAGCGCACAGACATAAATCAGAGTTGCCGGACAAGCTTAGACATCACAGCCAATAGCGCTTTCCCATAGGAAATAAAGAGGAAATGGAAATGTCTGCGCTTGACCCAAAGGGCATGTTTCATCAACATTTATCAAGTCATCTTGTTGCACTGGTTGGCGTTTGCTTCTGGTGAGCGCCTGTGCAGGTGTCTGCATGTATTCAGTGTGTAGAGTCATTTTGCTCAAGGACACCAAGGGTGTTCCCAGCAGCACAGAGCTGTTCTCAGTTAATTATCGGCAGACTGGATAAAAACACTGCTCCGTGCTATTATAAGCATTTGAATGTCATGAATCACAATGCACTCTTGTTTCCCAGAAGTGATCACCACTCCTAGAAGCAAAACATATCTCCCATGACCAGTGATGACTGAAGTATATTTCTCCTCCTCTGCATCTTCATTTATATACGTAGCTATATCAAATACAGAAGTCGTAGCTTTTGTTTAGTGCAAGGAAATGAAGGGAGGGCCTTTATATCTGTACGTGCTGTTGTGCCACACATCTTTGTTTGTGAATGTGTGCATGTACATACTGTATGAGTGTGTTTGTATTTAGACATAAATGCTGGTGTAAGCATGAGCATGAGTCATTCTGAAATATTTGTGTATTACTTTGTCTCTTTCATTTTCCAGATTTGCATGACGCGCAAGTTTCTTAGAGGTGACTTAAATAGGAGATTCTCTACAGAAAATGTTTTTGTTACACTGGTTGAAAGTCTGCTCATACCCTGATAGCAATCACTGTTAAAGGGTTAGTTCACCAAAAAAATGAAATTTCTGTCATTTAGTACTCACCCTCATGTTGTTCCAAACCTGTAAGACCTTCGTTCATCTTCGGAACACAAATTAAGATATTTTTGATAAAATCCGAGAGGTATCCGAACCACACATAGGCAGCAACGTCATTGCCCTTTTCAAGGCCCAGAAAAGTCGTAAAGACATCGTTAAAATAGTCAACGTGACTACAGTGGTTAAAACCTTAATGTTATGAAGCGACGAGAATACTTTTGTGTGTGCAAAAAACAGTAACAAAAAAATATAACTTTATTCAACAATTTTGTCTCTTCCCTTTCATTCTCCTATGCTGTTGACGTTTTAGACGCAGTGCAGCGCTTCCAGGTTCTACGTCAGAACGCTGACCCTGTTCGCGCAGACATCATATGTCATCAGCACGTTTCATGCTATGCTGAGTTTATACAGACAGACCTCAGTCATGGAGCACCGCAAACAAACAAAAGCCACCTTTTACAGTTCCTACCGAGTCAAAACAATGAGCTTATGCTGCATTCACGCCATAACTACCGTAATAAGAGACAGCAACCAGTGATGTTCTAACCGGAGCTGTTCAGTCTCGGATTTATGCGTATCCATGTCAACAGTATCAATGCCGAAATGAATCTGCAGCAGTCAGATACAAGCTCTCTGAGCTGTTTACGTTCATTATTATTGTAAAGTTATGTGCTTTGAGACAGGGGCGCAGGAAGACGTTTTAGGGGGTCCACCACATTTTTTACAGGCTCACCTATGCCGCAGCGAGATGAAAACATCTCAACTTTTCAGAATGCCACAAGAGCACTGCGGGTCATGTGACGAGAAGGCGTGGCTTTGGACAGCGATTTGCAGGGAGGGTGGGTTTGTAAGCTTTCAATGCTAGTAGGCTAATGTTAGCATTTCCCAGATCACCTACTGCACCTTTAATACTTAAGACGTTAAAAAGTTGTTTTATAGTTGATCAATGTTAACAGTCAGGCAATAAAAAATAAAATTAATCAAAAAAGACATATTACATACTTATATTCTGCATGGATGCATTAAATTTATCAAAAGTGACAGAAAAATCATTTTTAATGTTACAAAAGGTTTATATTTAAAATAAATGTTCTTTTGAACTTTCAATTCATATTAAAATGTATCACGGTTTCCACAACTACATTAAGCAGCACATTGAGCAACTGTTTTCAACATAAATCGAGGGAACGAAATAGGAAATCGTGCGCACGTTTTAGTAAATCGTTGTCTTTCAACATTTCAATAAGTACCAAATCAGCATGTTAAAATGATTTCTGAAGGATCATGTGATACTGAAAACTGGAAAAATGGCTGCTGTAAATTCAGTTTTGCCATCACAGTAATTTTATTACATTTTAAAATAGTATATTGCAATAATATAAGTTAAATTGTAATAGCATTTTATATAATGTATTTTAGATCAAATAAATGCAGCTTTGGTGAGACTTCTTTCAAAAACAGTAGTGTGTTTTGTCTTACACCTTCTATTCCGATTAAAGCAGATCTGAAATATTCAGCATAAATATATCTAATCTAAAGCAACATTCTTTGTAATCAAGATTTCAAAACAACTAGACAGTGGTGAACTTCCTCAAGCTTTCTTAAAGCCACACTTCTCGTCACACTTCAATAATCTGAGAGATGTCACGTACACACTCTCGCCTATATATGACACAGAGGAATATAGCCCAAGGCTGTATCTGTTTCTCCAGTAGAAATGGTGTAATATTGCTTCAACAGCAGTCATCCTGCCAGAACTTACACAGAGGGATCTGCCTCTCCCTTTTCCACTCCTAGTTTTACCCCCAGTAATCTGCTCTATATTGTGCGGCTTTCACATCCCTGTGATTAACCTCATACTCAGGAATACGTCATTCTCAGGAATCCCAGAGCTTTCTTTCTGCTCTTATAGCACTGCCAGGAAATTACATAAGAATATGTTACAGTTGACAAAGGTCAGGTTGTCTCTGCGATAAGGCAGGGCACTAATGTGTGAATCCTTGCCAAAAAACTCCTTTCATCTCATGCACCAAAACTGTAAAACCACCGTCTAAAAATGACAAAGGCCCGGCGAGCAGACACACCTAAAGTCTCAGAGTCCATACCATTTTAAAAAGTCCTTTATTGGGTCTGCTGACTATAAAAGAGAATGCTGCCGTTTGTTCAATTGCAAGAGGTCACCTGGATTTATAATGAATAACATACTTCTTAAATGAATATCGGTTGAAATAACATCATCGGAACCATTAAATTAATCTTTTTTTTTCAGATACTAAGATTTGGAAATAAGTTTCCAAGGTCATTTTCAATGGCAGTCATAAGTTCTCCCTATTTTGAGGAGCTGCCTCAAGACCTCTGGTGGTTGAGAATGAAATTGCATTATCATCTGATCAAATTTGGGCTGACATTTATAAGGTTACAAAAGATTTCTTTTTCAAATAAATGCTGTTCTTTTGAACTTTGTATTGATCAAACAATCCTGAAAAAAAAAGTCAGATTTCGACAAAGATATTAAGCAGCACAACTGTTTTTAACACTGACAATAATAAGAAATGTCAAATTAGCATATTAGAATGATTTCTGAAGGATCATGTAACACTGAAGACTGAAATAGTGCTGAAAATTCAGCTTCGTCATCACAGGAATAAATTACATTTAAAATATATTAAAATAGATAACAGTAATAATATTTCACCTGAAAGTTACTTTATGTTACAGCCATATTGAGAATAAAAAACTTCTAATAAAATAATATAAAAAATAAGAAAAAAAGAAAAAAATGTAATATAAAATATAAATATAAATTTTAAATTTAAATATAAAAAATAAATATAAAATAAAATTTTACTTATTTCTTATAATATGTCACTCTGTATTTTAGTGTCACCTGATATTGTGCCATATTTTGTTTGACCCTTAATTGTGTGCCTTTTAATTGCTTTCTTTTTCATGGTCAATATGACTTTCAGTGTGTGCTACCTCATCCCAGAATGTCTATCTCATTTTCCAGGATCCTGGAAACCACACAGGGGCCCTGCACAAAGGTGGTTAACATGTTTCCATGAGATAAAAGCTCAGTGATTGCAGACTCCTCAATCCCGTGAGACCGAAGCTTTGCGTTTGAAGTTGACAACTGACAGAAAGCGGTAAAACATTGATGCCTGGCAGTGCAAATGTTATTCACAGTGGACTTGGCACACATGGATTCTGTCCTCATGTTTTCCCACAGATCATGAAGGACATCCTTCTCACAATCAAACTGTTTTAACAGCCACTGGCTCATTTTTGACTTTTGGTTGTCTGTCAAATGCAGTGACATTCATAGAATATAGTCAATGAAAAGGATTGTTATGTTAATAAAGTATTTTAATGAAAGACAACACAGTCATAGTAAAGTGTGACTGCTGATATTATTCTGAACTGGTCTACTACACCAATGATGAACAAAAATAACACTCTTGGCTGAACACCAAATTAATTAGTGTATCCATGCATCTGATATAAAAGAAGATGATAATAGAACCACACAGGAGTTCCTATAAGATCACAAAAAGTGTTCTCTCTCCACAGACAACTCAACATTTTATTTAATAGTTGAATGATTTATTTGCACTTTCAGTCTAACAGCCTGAATGACTGGTTCAGGGCCTAAAATAAAAGCCAATAAATACACACAAAAAAAAACATTTTGTGCTTTATTTCTAAACAAGAAATCTGGCGAGTGACCTATTAGGAACAGGTAATGGAAATACTTCAGCGTAAGGAGGCGAGGTATTCCTATTCGGTCCTCATCTACATGTTATTATTGCTCATAATTCTGTTTGCCCAACTCTTATGCTGTCATTGTGGATGTTTGCCTTTTTTACTCACTTTCATCACCAAACCAGCGAAAGTACAGTGTTTGCACACCTCTCATCGGCCATCTGTCTTTTCACACCTCTCCATTATGGATACACACCTTGTGCTTTAAATATCTCTGCAGGTGTGTATGTGTGTTCTGTATATTTGGACAGACTGTGACCGCAGACCATAAACAGTAATGATATGGAAGTGTGGTGTGACTATGGAAACACCATTGCTTTTGGTGAGTGTTTTATATACACACACCGTATCATTTATTGCATGTTAAGATGATGATGAAAGCCACCGGCACAGTAAACAACACTCAAATCTCGAAGTCCACAGGGACCATCATAAACCGCACCACATGCATCATTCATTCTCAGGCAAATGGGCCATGAGACGGAGGGAAGATACAGGATGCAGACCTGCCAGGGTTGTGAAAAATTCAGAATTGAAGAACTGGCACCTTTTCAAATCATAAATGTGAATTTTAATAGCAACATATCACAGGAAGTTGAATTGGAATAACAAGAAGAGGAATTTTCTGAATTGCAGTTCAAAGAAATTCAACACAGTCGATACTTGGGAAATTCAATGTTGTACCAACTTGGTCCACAAAAGTAATTTTTTTGTGATGAAATATATTAAGTGAATACAAATTTCTGTAGGTGGCATTTCAAACATATCTAACGATCCAACGTTATCTCACGACCAATTCGTACGTATTTTACGAGGTGGCTAATTCGTACAAATTCGTACAACCTCACTCATATGAATTCATACGATTTGTCTAAACCCCAGTGATGGGTAGGTTTAGGGGCGGGGTTAGTGGTAGGTCATTCGTACAAATTCATCCTAATTTGGCAACTCATAAAATATGTACGATTTAGCAAAATACTTATGAATTCGTATGAATTGTAAAATATGTACGAATTGCCAAATGATCCACGCTGCTGTTCAAACGTTTGGGGTCAGTTTTTAATGTTTTTGAAAGAAGTCTCTCATACGGAGACCCGGACATGATATGCAGGAAAAAAATAGTAGGCTAAATCGTGAATCACATGATTTATAAATCGAGGGAACGAAATAGGAAATCGTGCGCACGTTTTAGTAAATCGAGGGAACGAATTACTAAATCGTGCACACAAATTAGTATATCGAGGGAACGAATTAGTAAATCGTGCGCACAATTTAATTTTTTTTCTTGCATGTGCTTTTTAAAATAAAAAATAAAGTAAAAACAGTAATATTGTGAAATATTGTTACAATTTATTATATTGAACATGATTTCACCAAGTACAACATGTTCCTGGATCAACATGTTTGTTGATCCTGGAACAAGATTCCAATCAACCAATCAGATTTGAGGGACAAGTTTAGTTTATGTCAAGTTTAGGCTTAAAAGCAGGGTTAGGTGCTTCTACATCAGTGTTTTTCACCTGTATTTCCCTCTGATTTTAAGGATAAGTTATGGGTAGGGTTAGGTTTAGAGGTAGGGATAGGGTTAGGACTAAATTTTTGGACAGGAATGTTGTTCCAGGATTAAAAAAATATGTCTTAGGCCGCGTGTTCACCAAAGTGCCAGCTGAAAACGCTAGACGCTCTGCTGAAAAGTAGAAAACGCCTATCTGTGAGCGCTTGAGAGCGCTTCTTGCGCTTTGTTGCTATGATACAAAATATCCGTGGCACTGTTACTTGTAACTGATTTCGCAGGTAATTTGTTTCAGACTAAAAATGTCGACACACTTCTTGTTAATGTAGTTGTACAGCAAGAATGTTGTGACAGTTAGTCGGTGTTGTATTTGTCCTGCCCCTCATCCACTCTGATTGGACGGCTAGCTAAAAAGTGACAGTGTTTTACTCAAAGTTGAACATTCTTCAATTCGAGGCAATCAGTAAAAATTGGCAAACTCTCAGCACTTGAGCGTGAAAAAGACGCTCAGCGCTTACGCTCCTGGCATTTAAAAAACGCAGCGCTTCCATTGAAAACAACTGTAAAAGTATGATAGCCACTGGAAAAAAACGCTTTCTTTTACTCCAGTCCAAATTTCAGTTCATTTTAATACTTGTTTATATTCAAATTCAAATTCTGCATCCTCTTTGCTACCTCAATTAAATTTAAATTCAAATTCAGGAACTTAAAAACAGCTCTAAATAGTGCACAACGCTGAAGACCTGAGCCCTTAATGTGTGCACTGTGATGCTGAAACTCTTGCGGTCCTGCCAACCTCCATCCAAAAAGCTCATAATCTGTGTAGATGTTTTCTGATTAACCGTAGGACAGTTATGAAACCAAATTTGAATCTGGAGGCAATTGTAACAAATGAATAATATTTCCTCATTATCTGTGGGATTAGAGTGGGAGGTTTCTGAGAAGAGACATCTAATTGGCGGAACCAGGACAAAGGTATGGTGAGCGGGCAGATGTGTGCGTTCGCGCTCTTCATTAAATTGATTGGGCAGACTTTGATGTCTGCAAACAAGTCCAAACATCAGTGCCCGCTTCAGTGTTTGGTCCATAGCATTATGTTGTTGTAAACAAAACAACATTTTAATGAGACACTGATAGTCTGTTTATAGGCTGCTACAGTGCACTTTGCTACAATGTCACGCTGGTATACGTACGTAAGGGCAACTCACTCTAATTACATGGGATCTTGTTGCAGATCTGACCAGAGATTGATAAGGGGGAAAGGGATTAGTATGACTTTCCCCACACAACTCCAACCATGATGATAATGTATCCAAAAGACAGATATATTGCTCTACGCGCCGTCTGGGAACTGCATTAAAACTTGCGGTTCAGTGCCTTAAACTCTCTTTTCAAATGTGGTTGAATGATGGTTGCCATTGCGCATTTATTGGCCATAAGCAAGGCTATGAACTTTAGTTAATAGAAAATCTAAAGAGACATATAGAAAGCAGAGCAGGCCAGCCTTACAAGCCACAACTCCATCACCTCAGCAGGCCTCTCCACAGTCACTGCTTTTTTTTCTTACTGCATTCAAAAAAGGCAGTATTTCTTCGTTAATTCATTATACACATGTTTGGTGTTGCATTACTTTGAATAATACAAAGTTTTACGCCGCTCTCTGGCATACATGATTGGTCAATCGAGTGGCATTCAGCAATCTAGAGAACGTTCAAAAAAGATCTCCTTAAGTCATGATAATTCTATCCTCATTCATTTGCCCTGTTGTAGGAAGTTGTACTTTAGCATTAGAATGGGGAAAACAATTGTCGGTACTACACAAGGCGGCGTGACATACTCAACACGAGCGTGTGAAGCCACAAGCGTTTGCCCACCACACATACTGTACTTGCTTTTGGTTATGAACTGCATGCCGACACATTTTGCACAGTCGATCTTGCGTCAAAAGTCTGAGGTCAGTAATTTCTTTTTAATGTTTTTGAAATAGTTCTCTGCTCAAAAAGACTAGATTTGATAAAAACTACAGTAAAACAGTAATATTGTGAAATATTATTACAAATAAAGTTTTCTATTATAATATATTGTGAAATAGAATTTATTTTTGTGATAGCAAAGCTGATTTTTTCAACAGCCATTACTCCAGTCTTCAGTGTCATGTGATCTTTCAGAAACCATTCTAATATAGCTAGTGATTTTGTGCTCAATAAACATTTCTTATTTTTATCAATGTTGAAAACAGTTGTGCTGTTCATATGAATTTCGATTCATTTAGGCTACTTATTTGTATTGAAATTCTCATTCAAATTCCTACGGCATTAACAAAATTATCACGTTTGGTATTGCACTAGCCTACTTGATAAACTTGAATAAAACAATATTCTATGTAGCTTTCTGGTAGCTATACATGATTCTGATTGGTCGATGACAATCTAGACGATCAAGGAAAGTCTGTTCACTCGGCAGCCATATTTGCAACCCCTCCGGGCAGCTATTTCGGGCATCCAAGACCAAGTCCTATCTACTTGAATGGGGGAATCCTGTAATCTCAAAAACTGCTTGGCGAACTCACAATTAAATAATATATTTCAAATCAGCAACAAAATCTGACATGAACTGTCCACTAAATGTTGTTTCTTATGCTTAAATAGCATTAAAAAAAATCTTATTTTTCAGGTTACATGAGCCAATGCACATGTGCAATCCTAAGCATGAGTCTTAGGTTTCTATGGGAACCAGAGCTTATAATGGCAGCTGCAGTTGCAATGACTATATCAATCAGCGATTGGCTCTTTTACTTAGAAGGCGGGACGTATTCCGCCATATTGTGCGTTGCAGTTTCTCCCAATCATAACTAATAGGAGTGAACCAATGCATTTTTTATGAGGTGGCTAATTCATACAAATTCGTACGACCTCACTCTTACGAATTTATACAATTTGTCTAAACCCGGCGACTCGTAAAATACGTATGAATTAATGTGAGATCAGGTTAAACTATCTTTCTATATCTATAGTCTTTGATCAAACCGCTGGCCCGCTCTCTCTTGTTTAATCCAAGCGCAAATTGTGCCATCTTACGTACATTGATTGTATTGAAAAATAGAATGTACAGTAATCAGACCGAAGAGGGCTTCAGTAGGCCGATTCAACATAATATACAGGTAAAATTATATAATTTCAACTAAAATCAATAGCCGTTTGCGTATTGTATTTATTTATTTAAGGAGTAGGCGTATAATGTACAATCATCCAGTTATCATCTCAACAACAAAAAAAAACAAAACAAGAAAACCAAAACCGAAATAAAATAGACTAACTGTACACTACCCTTATTTACTTAGCAAGCATGCTTTTCAAGTGAGAGATGGGGTGCCAAATCTTTTTTTTTAATAAACACATTTCACTGAGATCTACTCTTGCACATATTTTGGACTTGAAATCTGAGCTTCCCATGTCAGAGAGCTTGGGGCCAACTGAATGAGATGAAGTTTTGGGTTGCTGGTGGGCGCACTCATCTAGAACCACACGCACATGCATCTCACTCAAGTGCACTTACTGTGAACAAGCTTCCTCAGCTTTGGAAACTCTTGCACGCTCCCCACAGCTAACCACAAACTGTGGAGCACTCCTGCACTCTGGCAGACCCCATCAAACCCCACAGTAGGTGAAGAGCCTGCCTAGCAGTCAGTGTGCCTTATATTTTCTTTGCATTTTCTCATTTTGCTCATGGGGCTCAGGTTGAGTTAGATAAATATGAGGTTTTGAATATTTCAGAGAGAAAAAAAGGATTGTACACACATCATCTTGTGACCTGGTGAGTTTAAAATATAAAAAAGCAATAACATGCTGGTAATAAGTGGATTTGGCTGAGATAATATGGCATGTGAGTGACAGTAAGTCCAAACATGAAAGCGTCCAGTTTCATAATGCTTTTCAAATGTGAAGACTAAAGTTGCGTATTTTATGCAGGTTATCCCTTTATTCAAAATTTAAAAAATACACTGTCTTAGGTAATATAGGGATAAACTTAGACAAGAACATATAGTCCAGGTCACAGGAATCACACTGGCCCCTGTAACGCTGCTTTAAGTGGAGTAGTTCTTTAATCCTCATTCTTCCATCCTCTTAATGGCTTGTTCTAGGAACCATTTGTATGCCTGTGGCAAGGGATTTTCCACTGTAAACCTCTTTGGCTGCCTTGTTGTATCATAATGTAGGTTTAACGGGGGCATTTTTTTTTTTTTGTCTGCTACTGTCCGACATCTCTCAAAAAGTGATGGATTCAAATGGGCAATTATAGGTTACAGTAATAGGCTACAATTCAAAAATGACCTGGTGAAAAAGGGTTATGTTTTTAAATGGTTATTTATGTTTTATTCTATTCTGGTAACCTCTATGCCTGATTCTTGTGGTGGTTTGAAACATTTTTGTTATTTTTTTTATTATTAAATAAAAGCTAGGTCCAAATTTACTTCATCTAGAAATTAAATGAATCTTTTATTTCAGCCAATAATGGTGGAAATGTGTAACCTTTTTTTTTTTTTAGGTAGGCCTACAGTATTCACCTTATTTTGCTGGTAAGGGCGCGGTCATTTGTAAATTTAAAGGGTTAGTTCACCCAAAAATGAAAATTATGTCATTAATTACTCACCCTCATGTCGTTCCACACCTTCGTTCATCTTCGGAACACAAATTAAGATATTTTTGATAAAATCCGATGGCTTGGTGAGGCCTGCATCGCCAGCAATAACACTCCCTTTTTCAAAGCTACTAAAAACATATTTAAAACAGTTCATGTGTCTACAGTGGTTCAACCTTTATAAAGCGACGAGAATACTTTTTGTGCGCCAAAAATAACAAAATAGCGACTTTATTTCACAATATCTAGTGATGGGCGATGAAGCTTCAAAGCTTTTCGAATAATTTGTTTCGAATCAGTGGTTCAGAGCGCCAAAATCCCATGATTCAGTAAACGAGGCTTCGTTAGGCTTCGTTCACGTGACTCTGGCCGTTTGTTTCGTGCTCCGAACCACTGATTCGAAACAAATGATTCATTAAGCTTCATGAAGCAGTGTTTTGAAATCGCCCATCACTAGATATTGTTGAATAAAGTCGCTATTTTGTTATTTTGGCGCACAAAAAGTATACTAGTCGCTTTATAATATTATATTATGATGAACGAAGGTCTTACGGGTGGAACAACATGAGGGTGAGTAACTAATGACATCATTTTCATTTTTTGGGTGAACTAACCCTTAATGTGTCTGGCTTCCGGTGTCATTAGCTTTCGAGTTACTTTTAGCTGTCCAAAACTGCTCGTTATGCTGCTTGATATTGCTGGTTTATTACCATATTATTTCAATGTATTGTCTTAATTATAAACACGCTGGTTTGTAGCGCAAACAGTTTTACAGTTTACTGCACTTTGATATTCTTCCCCTTATTTCTAATAAATCGGAAGTCTCGCATTCACAGAAAACACATTACTTCCGCGTTAAAAAATAGGCCATAAAAAAAACATATTCACCGAGTAAAAAATGTGACCAAACAATGACCATAAATAAGTAGTAGACTATATGTTTCACCTAAATATTTTACACTATTTTAGGACAGTAAATAAATCCAGAAAATGATTTGCCTAGTGAGAAACAAACGAAAAACACCAAATCTCCTCTACACAATGAGCATGCGCGAGCACAAAGAACAGTGACACACGAGCTGCTCTGCACAGGCAGCGATGCTTGTTCCTATAGCAACAACCTCTCGCGCACATCCGCCGCCTACACCAACTTCTCGCACGGATCCGCGCGACCCTCTCCTCCTCCCCACCGCATAACAGCATCCCTCTGTCAACAGGATATTTCCTGAGACGGAAATACGACGGGGGAAGGAAAATGGCGCTCATCCCATCACAGATCCTCAGAGTAGCGATACTCCTCTCTTATTTTTCTATCCTCTGCAATTACAAAGCCATAGACATGCCCGCGCATCAAACATACGGCGGTAGCTGGAAGTTTCTTACGTTCATAGATTTGGTAAGTGCATGTGCATCGTTCCCATGCAGTGCCTGATTATATATATGAGATCTCCATAATGTATTATATAGACAGGCCCCTGTTATGCTGAAATATGCCAGGTTCCTACAAAAAGGAATACAAACGCCAACACAAATTGTCTTACGTCATATTTACTGATCATTAAATGTTAATCACATGACGTAATGACTTTTTAAGTCTCTAACGCTGATGTCATGCTTTTCATATCTCACATCCTCATTAATAATGAATTTTATTCTGAAGGGTTGTGCTGAATAATGATCAGTTCTCTGGACAATTAGAAGGACAAATTAAGGATGCATACACAGTTTTGAAATATAAATAGCGGCATCCTTGTCTTTTGTTCTGGCAGTCTGTTAGAGTAAATACAGGTCACATTAGGCGCCAGCATCTGTATGCACACACACATACGCATTGACTGTTATGACAGTCTGTGAGCCAATGACTCACATTTTCCACATAAACAGCCCATTTTTCTCCCCCTTTTTCGAACAGTGATTTTTAATAGCAATAAAAGTTGTTTTGTTACACTTCACGTTTGCACATCTGGTCCAGTGCGCTGTTTGCTATTTTTTTTATTCTTGTCTGGGAATAATTTCACGTATAGATATGTTCTGTACAGATATGTTCGGATTATTGTGGATGGAGCTTTTTAAAACTTATGCTCGTTCATAACACTTGTTATGATGTTTTCTCTAGCGCTCTAGTGACTGCATTACAATTGAAACATATACTATATTTCACAATATTACTGTATTTTGATCAAATAAATGCAGCCTTGGTGAGCATAAGCAACTTCAACTGCGTTTAAAAACATTAAAAAATTTGACCGACTCCAAATTTGAATGTACCAGCAGTGACTGCATTACTATTCGAATTCCATGTACACTGTACAATTGTTTTATACATTGAAAATACAGTTATTTTCATACTTTTAATAACACAAATGACAATTTATATACGGTTTATATTAAAGGGGTCATATAATGCCACTTTTACAAGATGTAAAATAAGTCTCCGATGTCCCCAGAGTGTGTACGTGAAGTTTTAGCTCAAAATACCCCACAGATAATTTTTATAGCATGTTAAATTTGTCACTTTTTGTGTCTCCGTTTTTGTGTGTGTCCCTTTAAATGCAAATGAGCTGCTGCTCCTACGAAGAGGGCGGAGTTTCAAGAGCTCATATTAGCAGCGCTAATTACCTCATGCAGACTCACTGAAAATTACAAAAACTGTTCAGCCTTTTATGTTCAAACCGGAGTCAGACAATGATGGAGAGACTCAAGAAGAAGTGACAACAGGACGTTTCTGAATGGTTAGTTTATGTAGCGGATGTGGTTAACTATCTTAAAGTTATTGACTGCATATTCTGTCATGATAATCTATAAATCGCTCGTGTGGTAACTGTTGTAAGATGCCTACAGAGCCAGAGAATATATATGAAGATAGAACAGGTATAGTTTAGTTTAAATATTGTTATAACTTATGTTGCCATCTTGCTTTTATGACATGCAATTGCATTTGTGTTACTTACTGTATTGCAATAACATGGCCTCACCCCCTTTGTTGCGTGTTCTCGGGGGCGGGGTTTATGTAAATTTTAGGGTTAGTGATGTCACCAACCCGGGAAGAAGCTCGTTGTAGTCCCTACCAGCCGTTTGTTGTAGTCCTTAAACAGAGAATTCTTTAAAACAAAATATCTCCCTTTGCATTGAACTTTGAGCATCATAACTTTACAGATGTTGTTTATGCTCTAACAGCAACATCACACACTAACTAATGTTTTAAAAAAGTGAAATCGCAATGAACCACCCCTTTAATGTTACATTAATAAACCTTTTCATTGTCTGTAAACACAGAAGAACTGGAATCACTTTCACCACAACCATAGAGAGATAGGGAAGTAAGTTATTGTTTGTGCTGCTTTGTGTTATAGTAAAAAGATTAATTATGACAGTATTTAAGGACCTCTGACACCACTCAACCTGGATGATGGGGCTGTGTGAAACTAATATTAGAACAAACGATAAACACATGTCACATTCAGAAAGACAGATTATCTCATCTTGGCACAAGAAATGCAAGTACGTCTGGATCAAATACTTTTCGCTGAAATATCCACAACTGATATACTCCACTGTAGCATTGTTACATTTATTAACACTCTAAGTAACTACTATTGTGCTAACTGTGCCACTTTGATTTCAGCCATTTATGTTTTCGTCAGGCCTCATTAATTATTAAATTTAGGGGTTTAGATTTGACTTTCCATTGTCACAATAGGACACTTGAGGAGCCTGGCATTGAGTTGAGCTCTCGGTGTCATACATAAAGTGCCTGGTCAAGTGTGGCCGAAAGCTTTCAGTGATCTGACAATGAGATACCCATGGATTAATTAGCAGAGTTTAATTAGCACAGATGCACAGGTTTGAGTGTATCATTACTGTGATGAAAGGCAGTCTATATTTTTATGAGAGCAGTTGCTATGCTGCAAACGCTTTGCAACTATAATTATAAATTGAACTGATGCATTTGAATGCATAGCGTCTGAACTACAAGTGCACATAGTTTTATGACATTTATTTGAACATGAATGCAATATTACCTTAATTTTGTTGCGAGCCACTGTTTCTGCAGTATACTGTAGCAGCAGTCTGTCATTCGATAAGAAGTGAGTTTTCCTTACAGCCCAATTATTATTATTCCCAGCCTCAAACAAGCAATTCACTAGATTTCATGGAGACTTGAATCTCAGTCCAGGAATCCTTGTGGTTGTTTATAAGCACAAAATAAGGCTTTGTATAGCTAATAAATGATTTTATGCCTCTTTTGGCTTCATGTCCTCGCACCGAGGCTGTTTTTTAAATCTCAAATGATGCGAGAAAAGGATCGACGTCCATTTTTAGCTCAGCTAAAGCAAAGATCAAAAGCATTAGTGAGGGTAGAGTAAGAAAAATAGATAATTTTAGGCGGCTGGTAATAGGGATTTAAGACTTTTCCAATAAAAGATTGGTTTTGAACAAATCGAACATTTATATGAAGCCTTAGCAGGGCTTCTCCTGTCTTCAGACACCAGGAAACAAATTTAGGAGCAAAAAGATAATGAGGAATGAAATATTAAAGAGTGTATTAATGGGAGACTTTTTTGCATGTTGGATATCTGTGGAGGAGATATAATAAAGAAACCCTCATAATTCCATAATGTCTTTCCATCGTAAATTAATGTCAAAGCAATCTCCTAACACTCATCACGAATGTTCACTAATGGAAAATGGACTAAAAAAAGACATATTAGCTTAACACAAGAAATAGGTTATGGAGGAAAGGTTGTGTATTAAATCATTTCATTGGCAGTTTTCTTGCGGCCTGTCATGCATTGTAACATTTTAAAGCATGTCATCTGTATCAGTATATTGTTCTGTTTTCTGTGATGTGAGTTTGTTTGCTTTTGGAAAATGATGGCACTTAGAAATACTCATATTCTATTTTGAGACAACCAAAGATGAATGCATGGCTTTCATCAAGTTTCCCTTCAACTTCCCTCTTGTGTTCCTTTTAAAAGACAGCTTTGATTTTTGTGTCAATGAAAGGCCTTCAAAAAAAAAGAGGAAATTTCATTTATTTATATTAAAAAAATTTAAAAAAAGCTTTACCTGCTCTTTTCAGTTAGGGCCTCAAATACAGCTAAATATACAGTTTGTATTTCCTTAAACCAACATAAATATTTCATTTTCTACAAACTTCCATTCTTGGCTCATTTTCAGTCAGACTTGTGAATTCAGTGAATTGTTAACTGGAGACTCGCTCTGACCAGATCATTAGAATCAGTTAGTTGTTGACTCTATGCAATTGGATTGGTCCAGTTCATAAATGAATCATTCAGATTTGCAAACCTATTTAACAGGTTAATTTAAGAGAATCAGCTCGTTCACAAGTAAAATAATGAGGAACAACATGTTTTTATGAAATGTAGTGGAGTTAAAAGTATGTTAATTATGCTTTGGAAAGTAGTGCAGGAAAAGTAAAAGTTTCCCAAAATAAAAATACTCCGATAAAGTACAGATACTGTATGGAAGTAAAAATACTTTGTTACTGTCCACCACTACTACTTGACTACATTTTTGAATAAGTTTATATGTACTCTTTACTCCAATACATTTGTAATGACTAATGCAATTACTCCTTGGCTGCATCTGAAAACTTAAAAATGCTGCTTTCGGAGGATGCGTTCCAAAGTAGGAAGGCATCAAGGCACGTCCGAATCCAATGTTAGCTTCACTTCCTGTCTCCTGATATATCTTCATCTGATCATTTTTTGAAGGCAGCATAGATATCTAGCTAAAAGCTAAAAAAATAAAGATGGCGTCTGAAAGTTGCGGTTGGTGGTCAGGTTGTGTGTAAATGTATGTTTTTGATCAATGTTTTTCACTTCTGATGTCATTTCTAGCAAGAAAATACTATTGTAGTAATTAAATATTTGCTTAGTTTTCACCAAAGCTCGCTCTGTTTTGCTGTAGATCATTAAACGTTACTCTACCTCAGAAGCTTGTCCGAAATCAGTTTTGTGTGGTACCTTCTTGCGCAAACGCTGCCTACAAAGTCTTTGTCTGATAAAGCAGCAAGGCAACAAGTCAACTGCCTAACTTTTACATTTTTCATGGCACCTAACTTTTTCTGCAGCACTTTATTTCTGCTACAAAAGAAGCGATATCGCCATCTACAGGGCATTGAAGGTACTACATCTTGTGTGTTTTTCCCTTACTCACCCAAACTTGTCAACAAGGCTACTTTACTCAAATGTGAGTGTATTAGCGGGTAGTTGTTGAATAACGGGTGTTTAGATGAGAACATGGCTGCAGCTGGGGATGATGCCGAAACTAGCACATCCAGAGCAAGTACACTTTGACTATTTGATTTTACTTAACAAAATTTAATTTATCTGTTACATCGAAGAGACCTTTTTGAAAGATGTCCTATGTCCTTTTTAAGCTTAAAGGGTTAGTTCACCCAAAAATGAAATTTCTGTCATTAAGTACTCACCCTCATGTCGTCCCAAACACATAAGACCTTCATTGGTCTTCAGAACACAAATTAAGATATTTTTGATAAAATCCAAGAGTATCTGATCCACACATAGGCAGTAACGCGTGCGTTGTGCTGCTCACGTGACCAGAGCCAGCCAATACTGAGCCGCCATTCGGAAGTAAACACTGAAGCTCTGCTATGAAAATAGCGTAGCTGTATGACAGGGGACAGACGAATTTGTTGAATAAAGTCGTTATTTTTGTTTTTGCACACAAAATGTATTCTCGTTGCTTCATAATATTAAGGTTGAACCACTGTAGTCATGTCGACGGTTTTAACAATGTCTTTAGTGCCTTTCTGGACCTCAAAATGTGCAACATCGTTGCTGCCTATATGTGTGGATTATATACCTCTCGGATTTCATCAAAAACATCTTAATTTGTGTTCCGAAGACAAGCGAAGGTCTTACAGGTTTGGGACGACATGAGGGTAAGTACTTAATGACAGAAATTTCATTTTTGTGTGAACTAACCCTTTAAGTGAGACTTGAGTGTTTGTAGACGTTTAAGAGGCTGTTGTCGACCTTGATTTATTGCAATATTGGGGTGTTCAGTTTTTTTTTTATTTCGATTTTAGAAAATAAACGTGATTGTCTTACTGTAGATGTTGAGGACTAGTGCATCTTTGAGCCTACATTCAGTATGAGTAAAATACTTAAGTAGTGTTAAAATCAGATACTCTAAGACTTTTACTCAAGTGGTATTGGAATTGGTGACTTGTAATGTAGTCATTTTCGCAGTAAGGTAACTCCGCTTTTACTTAAGTATGGTTTTCAGGTACACTTTACACCTTACAAATCTGCCCCCTTTCTTAGGCATACTACATTACTCTTTCCTAACCAGTATTTTATGATTCTCTATCTCAGGTCATTCAGGCAGTGTTCTTTGGAGTGTGTGTCCTGACGGACCTCTCAAGCCTTTTGACAAAAGGCAGTGCCAGTATGGAGCAAGAGAGACAGTTGAGGAAGCTGATTGGCTTACGAGACTGGATGATGGCTGTTCTGGCCTTTCCCGTTGGTGTGGTATGTATAAATCACCAATCAGATTTCTCATTTTGCATATGTACACTAACTGACTGAGATCCATAAAAATACACTTTATTTGTGTTAGTTGGACCTACATCCGGAGATTATGGGCAGTGCTGCAGGCTCAGTGAGAATATGTTGATGTTCAGATAACATCAATGCTTAGGATCAACATTGAAAATTGGATTGAAATTCAATAAAAACACCAATGTGGCCAATTTTCTAAGTAAAATAATGCAGTGATTCAGATTATTTCAGTGAAAAACAAATCTAAAGTTTGGAAAAGTTTCAGCTTTTATGTAAGCCTGTACATATATGCAAACATTGCCCTTTTTTATACAGAAAATCAGAAAAAGCAATTGAAGGTGAAGGTGACTTATGGTGCGGTTAGTTTAAAGTGTGTGAACCTACCGTAAACTCTCTGAGCCATCAAGTTCAATTGTTAATGTGGGAAAGAAAAAAACAGTACTGTAACAGAACATGAATGCAATACTTTGTCTGGAGCTGCCCTTCCCCTCCCACACATGTCATTGACATTAAGATGTCTGAAACCACAGAAAAACAGAGGCAACTGTTCAAAACTTGTTTCAAGCAATCATTCACTGGATCTAAGAAAGGAGGGTTGTGTACTGAGTACATTTATAGAGGGTGCCAATGGTAAAAAAAACTGCTTGCTGCAAATGTATGACCAATGTTTTAATATTTTTGCAACTTAGCAATTTTCAATGCCATTCTGTTTTAACAGTTTGGGGTCAGTATGTTTTGGTTTTTTTAAGCTGCAGTCCATAACTTTTTTTGGTTAAAAAGGATCCAAAATCATTTTTTGAGCAAGTACATATCCAGCCAGTGTTCAAAACGATCTCCTTATCTTAGCTCGATTCACAACAGTAAGCTTGTAATAATGTTTTATAATAAGAGCAACCTGGTGGATTTCCATGGGAAATTCAAGCATGCAGCAATTCGCCTTTGCGTCATTACGTCACATCCGTAAACAGAAAGAAGGAGTCCAGGCTAATCGGCTTTATCATAGGAGACTGCTTGTAGCGGATCATTTATAGCCTGTTCTCACAGCAGCTGCAATAATTAAACTTATCATTTTGGTGGCGGATTGTAATACAGAAAGGTCCAAATGACAATCATCAGTGACAACTGGAGATTCACCCGTAGTCAAAAAGCAAAAGACTTTGGACTGTGGAGTGGCTACAGAAACTGAAATCTACAGGTAATGCTAATACACACTTAATACACAGTGACGCAATGCTGATGTTGTTAACAATAACAATTTGAGAACAAAGTATAACAGTATTAATAATTTGCTCGGTTTGACGTGATCCGAGCTAATCGATCGTTAGATTTAATCACCATTGGCAGCACGATTTATAGGCCTAATGCTTTTTTCCTCAGTTGGTCAGAACAAAAGTGGCAGACATGTTACTTACTTGTTCAGATGACATTTTCCGGTGAAAATTCTCATATTGGACATACTTTCAAGACGTAGAATCTGTGATTCTGAAGTACAGTATCCACACTGGTGTAGTGATTGAAATCAAACTTTAGATTCATCCGCTGAGGAGTCGTGCCGATGCACAACGCACGTAATGATAACAATTCTGCATATGACTGCAATTGCAGGTTTCAAACAGAGATGGCGACAAAGATGAAAAATTGCCGGACTGTAGCTTTAAATGTTTTTTAAAAAAGTCTCTTATGCCCAGGGCTGTCTTTATTTGATCAAAAATACAATAAAACAGTAATATTGTTAAATTATTATAAAAAAAAAGTTTTCTATTTTAATATATATTTAATACATTGCAAAGCTGAATTTTCAGCATCTATTACTCCAGTCTTCAGTGTCACATGATCCTTCAGAAATCATTCTAATATGCTGATTTGGTGCTCAGGAAACATTTCTTATTATTATCAAAGTTAAAAACCAGTTTTACTGCTTAATATTTCTGTGGAAATCATGATACATTTTCATGACCCTTTAATGAATAGAAAGTTCTAAAGAACAGCATTTAGGCTGTGTGTCCAGCAAAGTGTTTTTTCCCAAGGTTTGCGTATTTTTCGCATTGATTTCAATGGGAGCACAGCGTTTTTAAAATGGCAACAGTGTGACGAGGTGCTGAGCGTCTATTTCACGCTAAGCATTTTTTACCGGTCGCTGAGAGTTGAAGAATCTTCAACTTTGGGTAAAACACAGTGCTCATCACTGTCACTTTTTACCCAGCCATCCAATCACAGTGGAGGAGGGGCTGGACAAATACCACACCAACCAACTGCCACATCCTGTTTGTACAACAAATGTTGAAAAAAAGTTTTTCTTTCTTTAAAAAGAACGTATTAACCCCAAAATGTATTTTTTTTTAAATCACATTTTACGATAAGTCCCTCTAAATAAAACAAGCGAACTAAAAAAAATAACAATTACAAGACACATATTACATAAAATCAACAGCATTGTCCAGAGTTATGGCTTAGCATATGTGCAATCCAATTCAAATATTTACTGTGTTTTGTCTTTGTAGGGCAGAATAAACACTAGGTGCCTTTAGATCTGTATTTAGACCATCAAAACAGTGAATCATCGCATTCCTTAAAAGGTATAAGCCTGCAGGTCAGGTCAGACAGCATCTGTATTCTCTCAGCATATACCACTATATCTGGACACATCAACACATGCTGCTTTGCATAAGGGGACTATACAGACACCAATACGCATTGTCTTAAATGTACATCTCGTTTGCTTTGCAAATCCTGAGTCATCTATCTGGTACTGCCAAAAAATCAGCTGTGCAATAAAATCCTGTCCTGCAAAGTGGAGAAGGAAACACTGTGTTGTTTCTGTTTTGTGTGTGTCAGTGATGACTATCAGATAATTACATGGAAAATATTTAAATTGTGGTCACAAATGTCTTGCTTTGACTCTGGCTGGCTAAAGATCTTTTAATATTGCATGGCACAATGTTATTGAAGAGTTTAAGATGTCAAATGACAGTGTCAAAGTGACTTAAACCTTAAGTGGAAAGAAAATCGACTCTGCCCATTTTATTTTAATGAAAGAGACACAGGCAATCTCCTTACATTGCAAGGGATCACTAATAATAGAACCCTTCTCTTCATATAAATAAAGTAAAGTACATTTTGAAGTGTGCAAGTATCTGATGACCATACTAAATCAGCACTTTTTTTAAAATTTCTTTTTTTTAATCATTTTCCTTACTCTTTTGGGGGGAATTCTGCATAACATATTTAAAATAGCTTATTTTTATGTTATATTAAAGATCATCTCTCTGTGTGTGTATTATATTTTAAAATAAACTGTCCAGTTTGGAATTAACATTTTTAATGTCTCTTATGCTCACCACGGCTGCATTTATTTATTTTAACAAAAACTACAGAAATACAGCAAAAAAAAAGTTATATTGTGAAATATTATTAATGAATCAAAAATAACTTTTTCTGTTTTAATATCTTTTTTTAAATGTAATTTTTTCTTGTAATGGCAAAGCTGAATTTTCCTTCAGAAATCATTCTAATATGCTGAATCAATTATTAATAATGGTTCTTATTATTGTCAATGTTGAAAACTCTTTTTTGCTGCTTAATATTTTTTGTGGAATGATTTATTTTTTCAGGATTCTTTGAAGAATAGAAAGTTCAAAAGAACTGCATTTACTGTATTTGAAATAGAAAAAAATCAGCAACTCAGCATATTAGAATGATTTCTGAAAGATCATGTGACACTTTGACTGGAAGGGTAAATATTTGTTATTTAAATATAAAATGAATATAACATATTAAATATAATAAACATAGACATGCAGCTTTGACCGTTGCATCATTCTGTGGATATTTGCAGAACTTGTGGTTGCAGATTCTCAGCGGGGCTTAACGAGATGGCAGACAGAGGATGCTTCCTTGTTAGCTTGTAAAAAACTTAGCAGCCAGACAGGCATGATACAAACACGAAATAGATGCTTGACTTGGCCCTGGCCCTCAGTCTAAGAGCTGGGCATGAGGCTCAGCTTACAGCCATCTCAATGAGCATCATTAGTGCTGAGGTTAATATTGGGAAACGGGCTCTACTGTGTTTGAGTGATATGCAGACTTTGTTAGCTTTTGCCAGGTTATTTTCTGACACCTATTAGTGGTATGTGTGTCTTGCTGATATCCACTCTTCTGAGATACAATGGGACCGAATTCTGCTCCATCTGCCTGATGACCTTAGACTACACAGTATGTCAGACGACAGGATGAAGTTTCCCAGTCCAGCTAGTTTGGCTGGATAATAGAGAAGGTTTGCCGCGTTCTATGTGGTTCATCCACAGTGCCCAGAGAGTGTGCATGGAACGGGCAAATCCAAATAAACCACCTGTCCGGCAATGAACTTGTTTAACTTGCACTTTCAAAATGAAGCCCAACGTTTACTTGAAATATGCTTCAAAAGCACAACAGATCCTTTCACAAGGCCTATCCTCACAGTGCTGCCCGTTTATTTGGGTACGGTGACCATCATCCAAGCCCTTACTGGAAACAAGAATCCTGCAAAATAATCGGAGACACCCAAACCAAACAGAAATCTGTCACGCCCATAAATGAGACCCATTAATGCAAATACGTTTGAGCAGTTCAGGATTACAGCAGGGGAAGTGAAATTCCTCCTCGGAGAGCCTGGGACTTCAAACGCTCTTTCACAAGGCCTGCATGCTCCACACCAATGTGCCTGTTTTTTAAAAGCGTGTGTGATGTCCTCATCAACTTAACACTGTCCTTTTTCACAGAAGGCATCTGTAGCTCAAAGTAAGTGCTGGATAAAAGCAAGGAAGAAGTAGTCAGCTCTCAGGGATTCATTATGGTATGCTGATATGAAAACATGAGCTCTGTGTGTTGGTTTGCTGTGCTCATGGCTGGTTTTAGTGCTTGTCAGTGTTTTGCACAGAGATTGTGTCCTGTAGATGGGGAATTAAAGAGGACAAGTTAGACTTTTCGGCATAATGAGATGTGCTGGCTTGAGGCGGGAGTTCGGCAGTCTGCCTGAAGACCTGCTGGGAATCTGGGGGTGAGGAATGGGCTCAATTTAAAGTCTTTGCGGGGAGTGAGAGGTCTTAAAAAGTTATGAAGTTCCACTGAAGATAAAATGTACTTGCAGTCTCTCTTTTTGAGCTAATTTCAAGAAAGTAAATGACAGAGATGGCTGACACCTGACATACAAGAATCAATTACTATTGTAAAGCTTGTCCTGTGCTGAATCATATAATGCTATTTAGTCATAGGAAAGAGCTTTAGCAGTGTTGATTTTTAGCCATAGAGCTTAGGAATAATCACAAATATGTCCAGTAGCATGTTCATGAGCAGAGCTGTGTGGTTTTGGCCATGTGACAGTAGAAGTAGATTCTGCTGAACTGTTTATCTCACTATCTTTGCAGCACGATTTATAAAAAAAATGAATACACATTTTATTTATAATAAACATAATATACACTCACCTAAAGGATTATTAGGAACACCTGTTCAATTTCTCATTTTAATGCAATTATCTAATCAACCAATCACATGGCAGTTGCTTCAATGCATTTAGGGGTGTGGTCCTGGTCAAGACAATCTCCTGAACTCCAAAC
>RJVU01008096.1:659695-683054 GCA_003731715.1 Anabarilius grahami | reverse complement strand
TATATATATACACAGATCAGGCTTAACATTATGACCACCTTCCTAATATTGTGTTGGTCCCCCTTTTGCTGCCAAAACAGCCCTGACCCGTCGAGGCATGGACTCCACTAGACCCCTGAAGGTGTGCTGTGGTTTCTGGCAACAAGATGTTAGCAGCAGATCCTTTAAGTCCTGTAAGTTGCGAGGTCTCCATGGATCAGACTTGTTTGTTCAGCACATCCCACAGATGCTCGATTTGATTGAGATCTAGGGAATTTGGAGGCCAAGTCAACACCTCAAACTCGTTGTGCTCCTCAAACCATTCCTGAACCATTTTTGCTTTGTGGCAGGGCGCATTATCCTGCAGAAAGAGGCCACAGCCACCAGGGAATACCATTTCCATGAAAGGGAGTACATGGTATGCAACAATGTTAGGTAGGTGGTACGTGTCAAAGTAACATCCACAAGAATGGCAGGACCCAAGATTTTCTAGCAGAACATTGCCCAAATCATCACACTGCCTCCGCCGGCTTGCCTTCTTCCCATTGTGCATCCTGGTGCCATGTGTTCCCCAGGTAAGCGACGCACCCGGCCATCCACATGATGTAAAAGAAAACGTGATTCATCAGACCAGGCCACCTTCTTCCATTGCTCCGTGGTCCAGTTCTGATACTCACGTGCCCACTGTTGACACTTTCGGCAGTGGACACGGGTCAGCATGGGCACCCTGACTGGTCTGCAGCAATGCAGCCCCATATGCAACAAACTGCGATGCACTGTGTGCTCTGACACCTTTCTATCAGAACCAGCATTAACTTCTTGAGCAATTTGAGCTCTAGTAGCTTGTCTATTGGATCGGACCACAGTGGCCAGCCTTCGCTCCCCACGTGCATCAATGATCCTTGATCCGCCCATGACCCTGTCGCCGGTTCACCACTGTTCCTTCCTTGGACCATTTTTGACAGATACTGACCACTGCAGACCGGGAACACCCCACAAGAGCTGCAGTTTTGGAGATGCTCTGACCCAGTCGTCAAGCCATCACAATTTGGCCCTTGTCAAACTCACTCAAATTCTTACACTTGCCCATTTTTCCTACTTCTAACACATCAACTTTGAGGACAAAATGTTCACTTGCTGCCTAATATATCCCATCCACTAACAGATGCCGTGATGAAGAAATAATCAGTGTTATTCACTTCATCGGTCAGTGGTCATAATGTTATGCCTGATTGGTGTATATATAGTATCTATAATAATCAATTATTTATATAAATTTTTAAAAATGTATTTAGTTCATTTGGTACAAGATTTTGGTCATTTAATATACTACACATAGTCTACTCATCTCATTAATTACAAGGAATTACTCTAAAAAAAATACTATAAAAATTACTATTAAAAAAACAGATTTAGTTTGTGATCTGATGATTATTTATCAGTTGCGTCTTTCTTTTCTGTTTGCAGTTTGTGGTGACTATGTTCTGGGCTCTTTACCTATATGACAGAGATTTGGTTTACCCAAGGCTCCTGGACAACTTTATACCACAGTGGCTAAACCATGGCATGGTGAGTGGGAAATGTTTTTCTTTCTTTCTTTCTTTCTCTCTTTCTTTCTAGAAAGTACAAGACAGGAACAAAAGAAAAAGTACATTTTGTTCTTTATAATCTCTTGGGCGACATTGACATCAGATGTGGAAATGGCAGTTGTTGTGCAATTGTTCATTTCAATCAGGTGGAACAAAAGCTCTGAGGTGGGGTTCAGTTAGTGGCAGGTCTTGTTTTTATGACAGGTTCTGAATTGACGTGTGGTGGCATTATTGTCTGGTGTGTAATTCCAGTAGCAAATAGCAAATGTGTCTCTGTTAGCATCAGTGAGCAAGAATGTTAACATAAACATATTGTTATTAATCCGTCAATAATGTATCTACAGAACTGAAAAGCCTTCCCTGCAATTAGTCAATAAGAGTCTCCACAAGAGATATTTAATAACCTAAACGCTTCCATATTGAATCCTTCTTTAATCTGCTGAAGTGGCCTTGACGAAAGAGGTTTTGGTACCTAGAGGCTTCTGATAGATTGATAGGAAATACAGCTCTAAATGAGGCTATTACTGGAAACGTGGTTGGATGTCTTAGTCGTCGCTAATCACAGGATGTATTCAGTTGACTTGGGTATAGCCCGGGGCCAATGACAACACACGTAGCGGTTGCTAGGGAAACATGTCTTGGTTATTAATCAAAATGAATGTAACCTTTGAGCCTAATCAGAAATCGCCTCTATCTTTAATGTGCAGTGGCATTGTGAAATCATATGCAGTTGGATTTTCCGCAGGGTTTTTAAACCTTTCAACATTTGTCATTAATACACATTAGAGAGAACATGATTTTCTTTTAGGTTTGGTTTTTAGGTATGTGCTAAAAACGTACATTTCTTTGCTTCATTTCTTTTCATTTTCAGATTATCAACTGGTGGATTTGTGACCCAAAAATGGGTTGAGAATCTGTTCTGGTCAAAGACAGCAGGGAAAAAGCAATGCAAATAATAAAAACTAAATGCAAATGTAAAAAGCAATGATAGTACATTGTTAGGATAAAAAAAAAAAAAAAAAAAAACGTCCAACCCCAAATTCACATCATTAGTTGAGCCGATAATGCTAATTCAGGGTTTTCAATGAAGAGAATGCTCTTTCCTGCTAGTCAGTGGTTTTTTCCAGCCAGTGAAGCTACAGAGGTCTTGTGATCAGTACAGTTGAGCTGCTGAGGGTTGACCCACGGGAGAGAACTACCTTCCAGCTGAGAACAATTTGTGCTATGCAAAACGTTCCAGATTATCCCGCCTGCGACCGAAAGAGGGTTACTCCATTGTAAATATTTTGAAGCATTCCATGGTACCACATTTGTTTGTTTACCCATGCTGCCATGGCAACAGTCTTCTGTTCACTGGCTGGTCTGACAAAGAAACAGTGATTAAGCCGTGTTACTGTTTTAGGCAGAATCAAGCACAAAGTCGAATCCGAGTTGTGGCCCCAGCATTTGTACCAGAGATATTCTTTACAGATATTCATACAAAAAATAAATCTGAAAAATATTTTAAAAATGAAGACCATTTAGTCTGCAAAACAACTTTGCATAAGTTATAACAATAAAAGTATATTTAAAATAAATCTGAAAAATATTTTTAAAAATAAGCCCATTTAGACTGCAAATCAGCTTTGCATAAATAGAAATTATAATAATAATTTTCTTAAAATTGTACGATTTATTAACTTACATAAATTATAACAATAACATTTTATTAAAAATAAATCTGAAAAATATATTTAAAAAATAAGCCAATTTAGACTGCAAAACAACTTTGAATAAATAATAATAATAATACTATTCTTAAAAGTATAAAATTTATTTATCAACTAGCATACATTAAAACAATAAAAAATGTTTAAAAATATTTTTTTTTAAAAATATAACAATAAAAATATGAAAAACATAAAAAAAAAAGACCATTTAGACTGCAAAACATCTTTACATATTCTTAAAATTATAATATTAATATTTTAACTCATGATTTATTAAATCATATATTATAACAATACAATTATAATATTAACTAAATGATTAATAGATTACAATGTTTATAGAAGTAGTCTTATTTTAATATAATAATAATGATAATAGTTATTATTATTATTTTGTATTGTTGTAGCCTAATGATCATTTAGTTATTGTGTCAAAACACAAATATAACAAATCGATTTGGCATATTGGTATCAAAAACTTGGATATATCAATCTATCTCTAATTTATACCATGATGTGCCCATCAGTGAAACCCCCACAGCAGGGCATTTATGAATCCTTTACACCTTGATTCACTGAAAGAGAGAGAGAAAGAGAGAGAGAGAGACTGCTTTTCACAGGCTTCCTTAGAAATTAGACCACAACAAACTATAATAAAGCTGGACGACTGCTCCTTTTAAGTCATTGATTCTGAATACACTAGACATATTTATAGTTATTCTGGTGCAAACAGCTCATAGCTACAAAGTCCTTTAAAACTGTCAGGGATTCATATGTAGACACATGCAAATATTTGTGAACATTAATCACATCACTAGAATTTGAAAACTTTGTCTCAGTAAGTGCAGACAGGAAGTGACATGAAAAGATGAGACAAAAAACACTATATTTCCCCCAAGTGACAAGGGAAAGGACATTTTCCCTGTTTTGAAGCTGTCAGCGGCAATTCTGTATATTTGGCAAGCCTATCAAGACTCATAATGTAATGATAACAATCAAAACAGAGCCATTTCAATAGGACTTAAAGAGGCCGCTACTAAACTTTCATGGCATCATCGGGAGGCAGTTTACCTGCGTCAAAGTATCTGTGACAATAATCCCGTCTCTGCTTTGTGATTACTCCGCTGCAGAGAGAGGCCTGTCAGAAGAGCGTTGCGCTGCTCTAATGTTAATGCCAGTGGCCTCCCGCTGAGCAGCTCCCACGTTCAAAGCGAATCGCTCCAAATGCATACCGCAAATAAACATCTTACACCTGCTTAGAAAAAACACTACTGCTGCACATCTCAAAATAAAAGCACAAAAGAATCAGAGAGGCCGACTTCCCACGTGAAGGTATTTTCTGGACTTGCCTAGCTCAGTCTGAGCTCTTAGCGTTAACTTTCCTCATATTTAATTCAGCAGGTAGCTTTTAAACGATACAGGTCATTGTGTTCGGGGGCTTTTATGACTGATTACCTGTGGTAAACAACCCCAAGTTCTCCGTCGCTCCTTTATTCACACTGCTAATTGTTCGGGGGAAACAAACACGATACACAGCCATTCCTTTTCCACGCCGTGACCTTGAACACACTTGATTCTGCTAATTAATCATGCAGTAAGTTCAAAGACAAAGTCATCAATATTTATGAGCAACTTACAGTTTCAAAACCTTCAAAAACATCCATTGCTGCAACAGAGAACAGGAATTTTTACACAAGTATCCCATTTAACCAAGCATTATAGGTCAGTAATGAATTCCAGTTGCAATTTCAGCCTGTAAAGAAAAACTCACACCGAGAGGAACCAGACTTTGCAGACTCCTCTTTTTTTTAATTGTCTCTCAACCTGTCAGTGGCATTTCTCAACAATTCCTTCTTCTGGATTTGTGGGTTGTTATTTAGAGTAGAAAATAGCTGTGCTCACAGGCCAATTTGAAGAGTGCTCTCCTTTGAAAATTGTCTCTAACTGTACGCTCCCGCTGCGACCACCAGTATGTTTAGACTGTGGGGATAAGTGTTTCACCATTTACAGTAACAAGAATCCTTCCTCCGAAAGAGAGGAGAAATACATCCATGTGACTGAAATCGATCAATGTCACAGTCCATGGCTGCGCTAAACTGATCCGGGCTTCGGATGCACTCCAGTGGTGTTTTCTCTGCTTCTAATAACATGTTTGGTTTGCCACTGTCAGATGAACCTCAGACAGACTAGTTTCTGCTTAACCAATGGTATTACCCACCGTCTTTAGGATACCGCAAGGATAAGAACCAGATGTCAGAGCATATCAGACATTTTTCAGGATCTGTTACACTTTACACTTTTATGAAAAAAGTCACTCACTGTAAAAAAAATAATTTTCATGATTTGTTATCACAACATTTTTTACTTTGTCAAATCAACTTAGATAATTAATGTGGTTCAGATAACATAATATTTTGAGTTTCTGTTGATTAAACCAATCACCTTCATTGTATTAACTTTTTAATTTTTAATTTCAATGAACTCAGAAGTTTAGGGCAACCAAGTAACTTACTTTTTTATGTTAAAGGGTTAGTTCACCCAAAAATAAAAATTCTGTCATTAATTACTCACCTCATGTCGTTCCACAGCTGTAAGACCTTCATTCATCTTCGGAACACAAATTAAGATATTTTTGATAAAATCCGTTGGCTCAGTGAGGCTTGCATTGACAGCAAGATAATTAACACTTTCAAATGCCCAGAAAGTTACCAAAGACATATTTAAAACAGTTCATGTGACTACAGTGGTTCAACCTTAATGTTATGAAGCGACAAGAATACTTTTTGTGTGGCAAAAAAAATTTAAAAATGCAACTTTATTCAACAATATCTAGTGATGGGCGATTTCAAAACACTGCTTCATGAAGCATCAAAGCTTTACAAATCTTTTGTTTCGAATCAGTGGCTCGGAGCTTGTATTAAACTACCAAAGTCACGTGAACCATTGAAATTTCGAAACGTTTATGACATAAAGCCTTGCTTACTGAAATCACGTGACTTTGGCAGTTGATACATGCTCCGAACCACTGATTCGAAACAAAAGATTCATCAAGCTTCGAAGCTTCATGAAGCAGTGTTTCGAAATCACCCATCACTAGATATTGTTGAATAAAGTCGTTATTTTGTTTTTGGCGCTCAAAAAGTATTCTCGTCACTTCATAACATTAATGTTGAACCACTGTACTAACATGAACTGTTTGAAATTTTTCTTCAGTACCTTTCTGGGCAATTGAAAATGTTAATTATCTTGCTGGCAATGGAGGCCTCACTGAGCCATCAGATTTTATCAAAAATATCTTAATTTGTGTTCCGAAGAGGAATGAAGGGCTTACGGGTGGGGAACGACATGAGGGTGAGTAATTAATGACAGAAATGTCATTTTTGGGTGAACTAACCATTTAAACCAACAATTTTTTTTTATTTTTTTTTTTAACAATGCTGGAACAATAACTTATCTAACTGTAAAGGATTGGTACCTATATTGGCACCTTGGTAAAATTTGGTCAATTTTGTCATCATTTATTCATCCTCATGTCAATTCAAACCTGTATGACTTTTCTGAAACACAAAAAAAAAAATGTTTCAACTGTTTTTGTCCAAACCAAGTCAATGGAGTAAGTGATGATAAAATACTCCTAAATTCAATATTATTCTGGCATAAACTGGATGCAAATTACCCATCAATTATCAAACTGGCCAAGTATACAAACCAAAAGGGCTGCCTGACAACTAGAAATTACAATTTACACAGGCTGGTAATCACTTGCATTTCCCAGAATCTGATTCATATGCACATCATTGAATGTATTAGTCTCCATTAATGTAAAATAAGTTGGGCTGTTGACTGATTGCCACCTGGTGGTCGTTGCCAACTTGGGTACTGGTAGTGTACAAGCTCAGACTGTAATTCCCCAGATTGCTGCAAGATGCAGAATCATTTTAATGACATGTTAAAACAAGGCTCCCCTTCATTATGGCCATTGAGGTTTCCCTGCAAAATCCTTTGTCCCGTGGCTTGCCATTCCTTGTATGCAATGAAGTAAAGTCAAGCAAAATAAATCATAATTTTTGTGGTATTTTCCACAGTGGAGTGCCACCGTCATCTTCCATAGAACATTTACCCGCGGATTCTTTCATGCATCGCCGGAGGATGCACACTTTGATCTTATATCAGGCTGGCCGAGAAACACAAAGTGTCTCAGTTTTGTTGCAAACAGCGTAGTACATTCAGCGGTTGCACTGTTGAACATAAAGGAGATGTCAGTGTTATTATTGTTAACAAACTGAGGGGGAAAAAAAATCTTAACTGAAATAAAAACCATGACTTCAATGCTAACAAAAATAAAATAACTAATACATTATTTCAGTATTACTTTTTAATACATAATGGCCCAGTTTCACAGACAGGGCTTAGATTAAGCCAGGATTAGGCCTTACTTCAATTAGATACTTAAGTATCTTTTATAAACTTAGAGGGGAAAAAAATAAATAATTGGCGTGCATCTTGAGACAAAACAATGGCACAAACATATTTTAAGATATGCCAGTGCAAGTTGCTTTCAGTTAAAACAGCTCAAACATGCATTTTGGTATGGGAATAGGCTTAAGCCTCGTCTGTGAAACTGGCGAAATACTGTATATAAACCTCTACATTAAAGGGTTAGTTCATCCAAAAATGAAAATTGTGTCATAAATTACTCACCCTCATGTCGTAAGAAAATGCCACGAGACTGCAATAATACTAAAACATTTTAGAACAAACATTTTAAATGATACCAGCTTAAATATTAACTTTGGCAGCCCTAAAAAAAAATAACAACCTGAAACTAGAAAAAAAACAATAACAGTGAAAAGTGTGTCTGTGTATACAAATGCTGTATTGCTCAAGAATGCTTGTTAGAACACTAAAAAAGCATCTATTAAAATGACAGCATCTCTGTAAATTCCCCTCATTGTGATTTAACCACGTACGCTGTTCCGCATTACAGAGCGGCTGCTCTTGTTTTCTCTGTCATTGTACTGTGGTGTTAGCGTTATCTTTTTGCTTGGCAACCATCTCATTCACTAAAGCTCTAGATTGACAGGAGGGATCTGGTTGTTTTGTCTGGCAAGCCTCCAGCCACTTACTAAGGACATAATGTGCTAAGGTCTTATGCAATGAGGCTTCATTGCTAGTAACCCAGCATAGTGAAGTCAAAGTATAATATCCTGATGTTTTATCAAAAACCTGTTACATTTTGTTTGAATCCCAAAAAGACATGCCACATCTAAGGGCTTTGACATCTTAAGCTGGATTTTCAACAAATGCTATTTGATTATATCTGATTACAACGGTCAGGTCCTAATGCGTTATGGATTAAATTAAAGCAAGCCGTGATGGAAAGCAAATTAAAGCAGGATCAGTGCTCTGCATTAGAGTGTTGAGGGACAAATTAAGGCTAGATCAGCATCCTGTCATGCGATAGGCCAAAGAGCAGCTACCAAACCAACACACTTCTTGGCACAGGGAAATAAAAAGCCCCATCATGCCAGCACTGTATCCACGCTTGCCAGAGAGCATCCCTGCAGCTGTGCCAGGCATATACTGAGCCAAAATAGCCTGTCATAACAAGAGATCATCTCCCCTAGAGACTGCCAGCAGAATCCAGCGTTCTGTTCAAACACAAAAAACACAACTGCCTCTAATCAAGCAGACAGGGGAAAAACATTATGATTTATTTTTTACAAATTGTTCAATGTGACCTCATGAGTATTCGTGTGAATTTTTACATAAAGTGTGGTTCTACCACACGTACATTTACTTGAGTTTTCATACACGCTGAAACTTGTGGCATTAAAGGGTTAGTTCACCCAAAAATTAAATTTCTGTCATTAATTACTCACCCTCATGTTGTTCCAAACCCGTAAGACCTTCATTCATCTTCGGAACACAAATTAAGATATTTTTGATGAAATCCTTGGCCTCCAATAGACTGCAACACAACTACCTCTTTCAAAGCCCAGAAAGGTAGTAAAGACATCGTTAAAATAGTCTGTGACTACAGTGGTTCAACCTTTATGTTATGAAGCGACGATAATATTTTTTGTGCGCAAAAAATAAATAAATAACCCGGAAGCGCTGCACTGTCTATACATCGTAAACAGCAGGAGACTGACATGAAAGAGAAGAAATTGTTGAATAAAGTCGTTTATTTTTGTTTGTTTTCTTCACACAAAAATTCTTGTGTTCTCGTCGCTTCGTAACATTAAGGTTGAATCAAGTCACATGGGCTATTTTAACGATGTCTTTAGTACATTTCTGGACCTTGACAGTGGTAGTTGTGTTGTAATCTATCATAGACCAGATAGCTCAAGGATTTCATAAAAAATATCTTAATTGGTGTTCCGAAGATAAACGAAGGTCTTGAGGGTTTGGAGTGACATGAGGGTGAGAAATTAATGACAGAATTTTCATTTTTGGGTGAACTAACCCTTTAATATTTGACTCTATTGTATTCAATTGTCATATCTATGTCATTATGTTTTCAGGCGTATTAAAGTAATACGTTTATTAAACCTGTTGTGTTTGCTGTGTAAACAAGATGGTCATTGTAGTTCTTTCTAGACTAAATGTAAGCAAGAATTTATTAATCTCACTTGCACAAAAACAGATTCAGTATTCCTCAAAATGAATAAAATGCAAGCTCTGAATATTACACAAACCCACAATAATTAAATGTCAAATAACACAAATATACTTTATGTATTTATTCTCACTTTATTAACCAATGTCTTTGCTGCTGACCTTCTGTTATCTAATTCAACCATACTAATAAACAAAAATTACTCTAGATAAACATCACATTTGTTTTTCATTTTTTTGTTTTTATTGCTGAAGAGTATTGAACTTTATTCTCCTGCGTCTTATTCCTCTTTAATCCAGAATGGCATCACAGCTGAAAGGTTTGTTTGAGCTGCGTCCTCTACTGTACAGGCCTGAATTTGCATTTCCTTCAGCCCGAGGCTTATTCATTTCACTTTAGTGTGAAAGGGCCTTTATATTTGGCAAAAATAGCCAACAATATTTTTTCGTTATTAAAAAACAAACAAGCAAGCACAGCCCAGATGTGAAAAGCAAGAGTAACGAAATGCATTACTTTCCATAAAAAGTAAGGGAGTAACACAATATTGCAATGCATTACTTTTAAAAGTAACGTTCCCCAACGCTACTATCACGACAGGTGTCTAGTTGACAACTACATCAGGTGGCAGGTTTCTGTAGCCTCCCTGGACCTGATTTTCATTGATACCCAGCTTGCTTTAAGCATGGGTGTCAGAGAACAAGACCTGTGGATGATGACATGAAAGACAATGAACAGTGACTCTTTCAGCCAAACCAAGGGGGCCTATCAACAATACCTCCTCTGAGGGGCCACTCAAGGGCTATTATGAAACAGTTTTATGTTTACAAAAAAAAAACCTTTAGAGGCAAAATTAGATATTAAGGCTGTTCAGACTGCGGGCAAATCAGATTTTTTCTCAAATCAGATCTTTTCAGGCACTATTAATTGTGTGTCCAGACATAACCAACCTATCTACATGGGTTGCTTTGGTAATGACATCATGCATCATCTTGCTCTCCAAATAATCTCCCTGTTGAGTTGTGGCACATAACACCTGGAGTATTGTGATGTTCCGTGCTGTAGTCACGGCTGAAATCTTTGTACATACCGTTTGAATACCGCATGAATACGGCATTTCCATCACCAGTTTTGACCTTATTGTTGTGTGTCACTTTGAGATTTCGCAAATTTGAAATCCGATTTGAGCAGGCAGAGTGTCCAGACTGAGACGCATCTGTAAAAATATGATTGGAATCGCATTTCAAAACCACCTCCAAAATTTAGTGGGATTCATATTTTGAATCAGATTTTTTTTTTTTTTCAGTCCAGACTTTTAAAATACCATCTGGAAAAAAATCTAGATATGCAAAAAATCAGATTTTACAAATCTAACTTTAGTGAGGTTTATGCTAAAAAACTATTTGCTAATTGGGTAAGGAACAAAAATTAAACAAGACATTTTGCCTCTCAAGTAAATGTGTCTTGTGTTTAGATATTTACATTGTAGCCCTATTCCAACTAAAAAATATCATGCACTTACATTTTTGGACATTTTCAGCTGCATTCCAAGTAACGCGAGTTACGTAATCAGATTACTTTTTCCAAGTAACTAGTAAAGTAACGCATTACTTTTACATTTTACATTTACAACAAAATATCTGAGTTACTTTTTCAAATAAATAACGCAAGTTACTTTGTTTTCCCATTTATTGACTGACACCTCTCCTGTCCCCATCTTGAGAGAAATCGAGAGTAAGTGCAGAGGCGTTGTGTAAATATGATGGTTATTGTAGTTTTAGACTAAATTCTTCTGTATTCTAGAATGGCAGCACAGCTGAAAGGTTTGTTTGAACTGCGCCCTCTACTGTACAGGCATGAATTTGCATTTCCTTCAGCCTGAGGCTTATTCGTTTCACTTTTGGTGTGAAAGGGCCTTTACATTGCCAAAAAATAGAACTATTTTGTTGTTATAAAAACAAACTAATAAACAGCCCAGCCAAGATAAGAAAAAGTAACACAAAAGTAATGTAACACATTACTTATATTTACCCATCTCAACCCAGTGAAAGATGGCTGTAATGTAACACATTACTTTTCATAAAAAGTAACTAAGTAATGCAATTTGTTACTTTTTTAGAGAGTAATGCAATATTGTAATGCATTACTTTTAAAAGTAACTTTCCCCAACACTAGCTGTGAATTCTTTCAAATATCCAGCTGTGCATGTGCGTATCATCAGGGTGAACGGGGGGTTTCAGCTGACAGTCAATGTGATTCTATGTGGTCTGAACTGGTTTTACGTGGAGCAGAGGAAACAGATGTGTTTTTCTGCAAAGATCAAGAGACAGATTGGGTTTTCACAGAACAAACCCAAAGTCTTAAACAACTGGTGTAAAGATGCAAAAAAACTACTATGTTCAATGATATTGATTCTCTACGGGCAAATAGTCCTTTGAAGTGCTTTCTGTTCAGCTATTTCCTTTGGTTTCCGTAAGTGCTGGTGGATTACTTTATAAAGATCAATAATTGCAGGTCCATTTTTCTGGATGCTAATATTTCACGGCATGCCGGTGTACGATGTCACCCTTGCACTCATGATTGAGTTGCCATGTTGAGCCTGGAAAAGTTACTAGGTGAAGTTCCTCCATCCAAACCCCGTCATTAAAACGAGTGCATAGCTGGCTCGCTAGCTTATCCTTAACAACTGGGAAAATATTTACCCATCTCAACCCAGTGAAAGACGGCCATTTCGTAGTTTGCTTTCTTGCCCATTGTTGACAAAGTTGGCGAAGATGTTTTCACATTGGAGGGGCTGGAAAACATCTCTAGTTTAGAATACTTGGTGTATATTCGACAGTAGAGCAACCAGTAACTCCTGCTTTTAATTTGCACATAGAAACATCTGTGTTCACACCAGTTTTGGGATAGCAGGCTGCCAGTGAAGTGCGATCAGCAGTGCATAATGAGCTTGTGAAATCTCGTCATGTGCCTCACACTGAAAAATAGTCTCACGCTTTATGCTGGAGTCTTCTGCACTTGGTCTTGCACAAAACTTGCTCACAGTTTTCTGGCTAGTAATTTCACTATCCGTTCTGTTATCATGGAGCAGGTGTCAACAACAGTATTTATAAGTGAAGTAACCTAATGTATTGATTGTTTGGATAAATACTCACTTTTAAAAATAACAGTCGTTCATTTGTAAGTGAGAAATGTAGCTTAAAAATTAGATACCCCAAAACAAAGATGAAAAACTCTGTTGGAAATCAACTTTGTATAAATACATTTTTAAATAATTGTTTAACTAAATGATAATTCAATTGCAACAAAAAACAATATGCATTATAAATAAATATTAATAATAATTATGAATAATAATTTTATTAGTAAGACACTATTATTACTAATAAAATTATTATTATTATGAATAATAATTTTATTAGTAAGAATAAATAACTTAANTTATTATTATTATTATTATAAATAATAATAATAACAATATAGGCTTCAGCATCCATGTGACCCTGAAAAAGATAAAGCGGTGTGAAAAATGGATTGATAGATAATAATAATAATAATAATAAACTCATTATACATATTTTTCAGTCTAATGTTAATGTATTTAAAACAAATACAAATCATCTCTGCATAATGATTATCGATGATGATGATGATGATGATGATAATGATGATGATTATTCATTTTATTATTAAGACTAAATGTAAAACAATAACTCTGGGATTGTTGATTAATAATAATAAACTCATTCATATATTTTGCAGTCTAATCATCATTTCTTTAAAGCAATCATAAATCATTTATGCATATCGAGTATTGGCGATAATGATATTAATTGTATTATTAAGACTGAATAAATAATAACACAGATGATGATGATTATTAATAATAATACATTTACAATAAATATTTTTGCAGTTTAATTATCATTTATTTAAAACAATTACAAATAGTTTCTGTATATCAACCATAAAAAGGCTACATCTTTCAATCTGTACTTCAGTAATTGTATCTCACCATTCTTTCTGCTATCACAGAGCGAGTGTTTGACACTCGAGCAGCATCAATCTGAAGTGCATGCGGCACTTTCACTGGAACGGGAGGATACGGAGTCAATCCCAGGAGTTTTTGACAAGGCCTGTCTTGCTTATAGTTCAGGGTCCTCTGAGTGAGATGTGTTGTTTTGTTGGAGGGGATTTTCCGCAGACAGTCCACGCACGCTTGCCAAAACCACAAGACTCCAAGAGCTTCTCAGCCTGGTGGTCAGAGAAAGAGAGCTGCCATGTTAAATTAAGACAGGGGCCCACAAACACTAGCTAAAATAAAACAAGCCTGGGTCACATTCAAGCTCGTCTCGGTGGCAAAAAATGCACCGTCAGGCCAAATCTACTGATACCCATCCAGCTGAGCGGGGACCTAAACAGGCTCTCCTTGTGGTAGTGGCTGTTTGTGGTGCTGCTCAGGGAGGTATTTAGTGGGGACTCACGCTGCCAAGGGGAGAAGGGATAAGAGGTCATGCGAGCCTCTGTTGACTGGGAGCCGTGG
This sequence comes from Anabarilius grahami, assembly GCA_003731715.1. Lineage (NCBI taxonomy): Eukaryota > Metazoa > Chordata > Actinopteri > Cypriniformes > Xenocyprididae > Anabarilius > Anabarilius grahami. The sequence continues at coordinate 668,615 of RJVU01008096.1, read as the reverse complement.
GGAGTATGTCACAACCGGCCTGGGAGGTTAAGCAGGGAAACCCAACACCCGACCTTGGGAGCACTCTCTCCGTCACACTATACCCTCTGTGAGCCTTCTATCAGGCGGCCCGCTGCACAGTTAGCACGCATATCTCCTGTTCGGATTCCACAGGGCTTTGCCGCTTTGACAGGTCGGGGCAAGCTGGACTGTGATAAGACGGCAATGCAAAGTGAATCATGGGCCCTAAACCAACTGGCTCATCTGTCACAAGTAACTCTATCCACAAAACCAAACAAGCTGTAGTAGGTGCATACATGACATCCCATTAATAATAGTTGTCTTGTCTTTTGCTCTCTTTGCACAAATAATAATCACTATCGATTTCCAAGAAGAGCCTTTTTCTTGGCCAATTTTACTATATTCTATATGCTTTGCCTTTTTTGTCAGCAGTGACTAATGACAAAAAAGAATGTAAATATTTGTTCTTACACTGATTCAATTTGATTACGATTGTTTCCCTTAAACATCATGAAAAACGATTAAATCCGATTCAGTCCCAAATGGCTACTTTGTAATCATTCATAATTATTTTCAAAAATACATAAATACATAACTAGAAAGATAATTCACACTGCAGTCGAATGTAGACAAAATAATACACCAAATATGTACTCTACCTTTCAAATGTTTGGGGATAGTATGATTTTTTAAAAAGAAATGTATACTTTTATTCAGAAAGAGCTTATTAAAATGAACAAAAAGTGTCTTTAAAGACATAATGTTACAAAATTGATATTTCGATACATCGATATTTCTTTCTCAAATAAATGTTCTTTTGAAATTTTGATTCATCAAAGAAACCTTAAAAATGTACCACGGTTTCCACAAAGATATTAAGCAGCACAACTGTTTTCAACAATGAAAATAATATAAATAATAAATAATGTTTCTTAAGCATTAAATCAGCATATTAGAATGATTTCTGAAAATTCAGCTTTGATCACAGGAATAAATTACATTTTAAAACATATTAAAATAGAAAAGTTATTTTAAATTGCAACACTATTTTACAATATTAATGAGTTACTGTATTTTTGATCAAATAATTGCAGCCTAGGTAAAAATAAAAAGAAAATCGTACTAACCCCAAACTTTTGAACGGTAGTGTAATTTTTAGAAACATGCTGATCCAATAAAAAAGAAAGTATAATATTGTGTCGCTAAATCAAGCTACATTGTAGAATTAACAACTATATATTAATTTCACTTTACAGCAAATTTCTAAGTATATTGTCCAAATATTCCAGAATATACATAATAAATAAATAAATCACATTTGGGAAGGAAAACTACAACAGCTTGCTTTGGTCAAATGTATGCAGGCATTTATGAATAAATAGGTATGCAGAAATCCAAGGGGTATTATTCATCAATAGTCATCATAATCGATTATTAAACTCCGTAATCAATGCATTGAGTTTTTATTATCAGATATGCATCATGATATATTTTTATACCCTTAATGACAAACTATGTCCTTGGTTCAAATACAGAGTGGCAGACCAGAGCCAAACACTAATGTGGCAGTAGCTGAAGCCTTGACACTTTGACCACAGAGTGTTGGGTTGAATCCAAACCGGGACGCAGCTGTGAAATCCTTGCATACGCCGTCTCACCACTGTCAGAAGACAATAACAAGAAACTGTGCTGCTTAACAGACTCCAGGAGCTGGAAAGTTTGGGCAAAGGTTCTGCCAATGAGCATATTCATCTGGAGCTCTCCATATCATGAAATAACTATCAGTGTCAGAGAACATTAAAGTATAGCTTATCATTGATCACAAAGGATTAAGTGTGATCACCATGCAGGCCGAGGGCTGTTCTTGGAGCTTTAGCTTTTTGCACCCACAGATATAATCTCTCTTAGTCTCGCTTTTCCCACATTGGCCAGATTTGGTCTATTCTGAGATCTGGCAGTTGTGCATCCATAACCACAACTCATAATTGCATGTGAGGTTATGATTATGACCATTTCCAATGAAACAGACACGATGTATGTGAAGAGTGGGTCCTTGGGGTCAAGCCGAACACTATTCCCAGAAGCAAGGCTGCGCTCGATCTGTGAAGGAAAGTGTGAGAGACATTTTACGATGGAGATAGTAAAGCAAAAAGAAACTAATAAAGTGAAGCAATAGTAGTGTGGTTTATGTCAGAGGCCATGTCAATAACATTTTAATTTTAGCATTGTATAAAAGTAAAAGTGTAAAATATCACTTGTTCGATCAACTAAACATAAACAGCATAGGAGAGTGACAGGAGAGAGAAGATGTTGTTGAATAAAGTCATTATTTTTGTTTTGTTTTTGCGCACAAAATGTATTCTCATCACTTCATAACATTAAGTTTGAGCCACTTTAGTCACATTGATTATTTTAAACGATGTCTTTACTACCTTTCTGGACTTTGAATGTGGTACTTACATTGCTTTCTATGGGAGATAATAAAAACTCTAGGATTTCATCAAAAATATCTTAATTTGTGTTCCGAAGATGTCTTACGGGTTTGGAACGACATGAGGGTAAGTAATTAATGACAGATTTTTTTTTTTTTTTTTTGGCCGGGCAGTGTATATTATTATATATACTTTACACATACTTTTGAAAGACCCCAGCAACTAGGCTGAATTTTAAAAAGGACTTTGAAGAGCAACAGCAAATCATTAACAATTTAGGCCTCATATTGTGTTCGATTGAATATTTTTGGCCTTCTTTGTTGTCATCTCTGTGTAAATATGTTTTTTGCTAGTTATAATTCACTTACTTGGTATGCAGTTTCAAAACCCACGCCAATCTCTGCTCAAGTGCTCAAGTACAGCCACAAGTCTCTCAGGATCAGCCTGGAGAGGTTGAGAGTCATTCCAGCAGATCATGAGGGGTTTTGATAGCGGGGCATTAATGATTACCCCTCACTGTGATTTGTTGGATGGAATGTGTGTGGGTGAATGAGCTCCTTCGAGAATACTTCAGTGTTACAAGCGTGCCGAGACGCATCTCCACACCTCTAGAAGCATACGTTCTTTGTTTTTTCTGCAGAGGTTTGGCATTATAGCAATTAGACTATAATCACCGTAATGAACAGAATAACCATCTATTATCCAAGTGCCAACTCTGACTCCTGACTTGCTTCTGGGAAGCGATGAAAAGGTTTTCTGAATCTTGCTAACTTGTCGCAAACATGTTTTGTAAATATTTGAGGGCATTGAACAATTATGGAAAAATCATTATGGTGAAGAAAGACGTACACATGCACACACAAGAAGAACGGAAGGCACAAAGGTTTAGAGAGAGTATACAATATCACTGCACTGTAAAAAAAAAAAAAAAAAAATGAGAAAGAAATTACATATACATAATCCTGCATGAATCTCCTTTGAATGTACATAAACAGTTAAATTAACATGTTTATTTAGATTATCAATCTTAATGATTGATAAAGTAATCTTTATAATAATTAATTAATATAATAAAGAAATTAACAACTACAATAAACGTCTCATGTACCAACTTAATGTCTTTGTAGCCTGCAGTCACACTAGCAGCCACTAAATGCATTGTGTCAAACCACACTTACTGAGAGCAGACAGCACAGAATGAGTCATAAACTCATTCACACAAGACGTGTTATAGATGGGGAACAGAATGTAGGGGTCTCGCAACGCGTTTGTAAAACCATCTTTATTCTCGACACTAATGCCGGTTTCACAGACAAGGCCCTGTCTGTGTCTTTAAAAACGCTGCACTCATGGTGCTGAGAAAACAGGTAAAGATGTCTTGTCTGGATGTGTACATAGACACATTTCTGCAAAGTGGATTGATGATTGATATATACACTAGTGTCCAAAAGTGATGTCAGAAGGGGATATTTGTTTTTTTATAACACTACAAGTTTGATTAAACTATCAAAATATGAGGAAAATATTTTATATTTTTTAAATATGATAAAAAAAAATTAAAACACTAAACTTGGTTAAGCTATTTATCAGACTAAATTAGTTGGCAAGAAAAGGCAAGCTTCAGGTTTTATTTTATTATGCAAAAAAAAAAATGCATATAAAAACAAAAAGCTCACAGGAAAAGCATAATCAGTTATTAATATTTTGTTGGTTCTCTCTTGTCTTTGCACGTGTTCATAATTTCTTTGTATGACCTCCTGGCCAAAAATGATGTCTGCACAATTTGGCATGTTTCATTGTGTTATATCAAATAAAACAATTGACTCTAAGCATAACTACGTAGTATGATTAAAAAATCTTTAATAATATTTAAATAAAGGGTGAAGATGTCAATTTTCCTATGCCAGACATCACTTTTGGCCACTACTGCTACATAACCTCTTATGCTTATAGACTGCATTTATTTGATCAAAATTACAGTAAAAACTATTATATTGTGAAATATTATTACAATTATAATAATTGTTTTCTGTTCCTTCAGAAATCATTCTAATATGCTGTTTTGCTGCTCAAGAAACATTTCTTATTATCAATGTTGAAAACAATTGTGCAGCTTAATATTTTTTTTGTAGAAAATAGAAATCGTAATACTTTTTTTTCCTCAGGATTCTTTGATGAATCGAAAGTTCAAAAGAACAACATTTATTTTAAATAGAATTAAAGTAAATTTTGAAACAGAAAAAAGTAAATTTTGGTCGATTTGGTTATCCTTGCTTAAAAGTATTAATACAGTAATAATTTCTTTTTATATATATTATATATATTTATATATAAAGAAAGGAGAGAGAAAGAGATATTTAAATATATATATATATAAATATTCATGCAAAACAATCTGTTCAGCCATTAATTTAGTATCAAGACAGTTATGAGTTATTATAGCTTGTTGCCATTTTATTCTTTCAAATGACTTCATATGACAAGCAAATCTAAAGAGAACATATTGCAAAGCAAAGGCATTAGGTGCAACAGTTGCACAAGGATGCACATAGACCGCAACACTTTATACAAAACCCTCAATGACGTTGATAGTCGTCAAACAATTCTTAGCTTTAGAAGGAGGAAGTGACAGAAGAATCATTTTGAAAATCCTTTTGACCACTGATATGTGATATACATACAGTACTATTTGACACTTATTTTGACACTTGGCTATATAGGACATTTTGTCTTTAGTAAACAAACAAATTCAACTTGGGTAAACTAAGTAGTGTCACGGAGAAAAGATATTAAGACTCAAAAAAATCTGCCTTGATTTTTTTATAGTTAGGTGCTTATGATACTCTGTAAACATGAACAACACTGGTGAAGACACCAACTACATGCTGAAAACTGAGTCACAGTGAATCAGAGCTGATCAACCAAATTACAGTATATGACTTTTGATTGACAGTTTTCTAGAACGTTACAGTATCTGTTTGGTTAGCAGTAACGTGACTCATAACTGGTAACTAGCACATCATGGGTTCAGTCACAGGATGACACACACACACACACACACACACACACAAATAGCTGCTTTCTCACTGACTGTACATCTCACTCCTGACACTTGTCAAAGACAAGTTCAGACCTGCCGATCTGATGAGACGTCAACTCGCTAAGGACTGCATCCGAGTTTTAAGCGGGTTGGCGCATTCACATCTAGGGAAAGCCCGGTAAATGTGGTCTGCTTTTTATTTAGCGTGGAAATATGATTATGTGTTGCAAAAGCGAGTTCAATAAGAGCTGTGGTGGCATGTTAAAAGCATATCAGAATATCAGCATGTCATGTAATTTCAGTAAGGCTCATAAGTCTTCCTTTGGATGCCGTTTCCACCACAGACATGGGGTCAATTGAGGCAAAATGTGCAGAGAGCGAGAGTTTTGACTGTCTTTATGTAAGAAGGTTGCCATCTGGTGACTAACAGTGGAAGTGAACATGCAAGGAGTCCCATGATAGTTAACATTAAAGGGATAGTTCACCCAAAAATGAAAATTCTGTCATCATTTACTCACCCTCATGTCATTCAAAACCCAAAAGACTTTGGTTAATACGAAATATGTTATGAAGGCGTCGTAAAACGAGCCAGTATGAATTTAGCAGTTTAATCCAAGTCCTGTGAGATAAGATCGCTGTAAATCTGTTCATATAATGAACAGATTTAACATAGAAGAACCATTTTTTGTTCCTTAAATAACCTTTCAATAAACAGTACTTAAAAGAACCAATTTTTTCTTAATCTGAAGAACTTTTTTTTGACTATAAAGAACCTTTTGTACAATAGTGTATGTACAATTCCAAGGATTTTAAAGGTTCTTCATGGTACCATCAATGCCAATAAAGAACCTTTATTCATTTTACGATGTCTTTATGACCTGTTTGAATCTTTTAAGTTTTGGTTACCTGGACTTTCGATGGAGAGACAGAAACCTTTCAGATTTCATTAAAAATATCTTAATTTGTGTCTTATGGGTTTGGAATGACATGAGGGTGAGTAAATGATGACAAACTTTTCATTTTTGAGTGAACTATCCCTTTAAGTATACAGTAAATGTCTGTAATACTGACCTAATATAATATGTTATGTCATCATCACAACTTTTAACGATCAGTCTATTTTTTCATGCACATGGTAGTGTAACCCCTCCTGTTCGAACTGCCTGCTCTAAGCGGGACTCGAACCCGGGTCCGTCGGCATGCGAGTTGGGTGCTCTAACAAAGAGGTTAAGGACCGCAGTCTCTAGCGTCAGTCGCTAGAGCACTTCTTGAGATCAGGGGAGTGAGGTTTATACCCACAGCTCTTACCAGCCTACGTCCGTTACATTCACCCCCCTAAACCTCACTCCAATCCGGGTCACGGCACCAATGTAACCCTTCCTGTTCGAACCGCCCGCTCTAAGCAGGATTCGAACCCCGGTTCCCCAGCATGGGAGCCGGGCGCTCTAATAAGGAGGCTAAAGACCACAGTCTCTAGTGTCAGTCGCTGAGATCAGGGGAGTGAGGTTTACATGCACAGCTCTTACCGGCCTACATCCATTACAGTAGCACTCTCATAAAAATGAAACAGATGTTCAGCTCTACAAAAAAACAATAAACTAACTGTATGTTACCATCCATGACTTGAAGTGTTTGTATTAGCTTGCCTAATGGTAGTAATGGTTATAATGATGATAGCTCACCCATTCTCGTCACTCACATGGTAGAAGAAGTTCCCGCCCAGGCTTGGCTCGTCTAGCATTCCTCCATCTTTTCATCTGCATGAAACCATGTCAGCTTGTTTGTCAAACACTCGGCTTGAATCCACACCCAGCTTCCTTTTCACTTCTTGTATCTTGTTTAATGAGTAATTTCGCTTGAAGTTGTGTAACCGTTCTATTCTCGGTCCTAACACAGGTGGTCGGAAGAGTGGAAAGGCGAGTTAGTTGAGATGGCTGAAAAAAAATAGCTGTTTGACATCTCTATTGCATAGATGGTTATTCATAGCCTATATTTGCCATACACCACTTGCTTTATCCTGCTATGTAAGTGTCTTTTATCAACAAGCGTTTGTGATGGAACATAAAATAATAGAAAGAATTACGCACCCATTGTTTGGGTTTGATTGAAGTTGTGATCCAGACTCGGTGAAAAACAGCACTTTTGATTCAGTAAATCTGACTAAAATCAGATGTTTTAAGCGGATTATAGGTACACTTTGTGGTTTGGGTTTCATTCTGTGCATTTTAATAAGCATTTGGATGTAAATGTGATCCCATTCCACTTGTAATTTACATTTCAACAACTGAGTTTGTTATGATTATCATTGGCCCTCTCGCGATAACCATTTTATAATTCGTTGGCGTTATTAAAGGAAATACTTTGATTGGAACTTCAACATTTTTTGATTTATAATCTAGCCAATAGTCCAAAGGATATCAGAGTAACAGAAGACAGATAGTATAAGAACTGTCAATCTACAGTGAAATCACATTTAGAAAGTGAACATTTAACTGCAAGAGCCAGTGCATTGAAATTTGGTGAGATTCTATGCTTTAGAATCATTTGTAAAGCTAATTGTGCTATATTTATGTCCTTTTCAGCACACAACAGTTCTTCCTTTCATCATAATTGAGATGAGAACAACACACCATCGATATCCCAGCAGGTCCTGTGGACTCTTGGCGGTGTGCACGTTTGCTGTGGGATATGTTGTATGGTAAATCTCCCCTTCTAGCACAGTCATTTTTAATATCACACTGGGTTGATTTACAAAGGACTCCCTGTAGGTATGATGATCAGGGGAAATTGACTTTGCATTGTTCTAGCACAGTGTCAATCAAAAGATAGATTCCATCTGGCCACCTGATCTTCATGACCTCCAAATCATTCCCTTATGTCTTTCTGCACAGTAATTAATTTACTCGAATTCTGGCACTTTCCATGAATAGGGTAAACTATGGTCTCACGTTACATTGTAAAAGCATTAGAGGCACAAATCCCATGTAAACTATCATCTAACATGAAATTAACCTAGCAAGGGAGGTAGTTTTAAACACATGAAATGTCTGTATCTCCACTTAAAATGGAGACTTTGGCATGTCTCTTTATAGAACATTTAAGTTTATCAATAACTACAAACCAACAAATGGTTAACTAGCTTTAGGCTATACTGTGACCCTGTTACACATTCTGGTGTAGTTTAAAAATAACAACAACAACAACAATAGGTATTGTTATTGTGAATNAGCTTTAGGCTATACTGTGACCCTGTTACACATTCTGGTGTAGTTTAAAAATAACAACAACAATAGGTATTGTTATTGTGAATATTATTATTAATAAATGTTATAATATTAAAAATGTTATAATAATACATGTAAAAATTAATAAATAATACAAAAATTAATAGCTATTAGTTATTTTATATGTTAATAAATATTATTTTTATTAATAATAATGAATATTA